>VWZL01004143.1:400419-464219 GCA_013396915.1 Stercorarius parasiticus
CCTGGACGTGTTCCTGTGCAACCTGCTGTAGGTGAGCCTGCTCTGGCAGGGGGGTTGGACCAGATGATCTCTGAAGGTCTCTTCCGACCCCTATCTTTCTGTGATTCTTCAAGTGGAATTTCTGTCAAAAAATATTAGCGTTTTTTTTCTCGTATGTAACCCCCTGCCTAAAAATATGCACGCAAAAATGACACCAGTTTCTATGAAAGGAAACAGAGAGAGAGAGAGAACTATGCCAATGTACTAAAGCAAAGAAAACAATCTAGTGAATTATAATTATTTTGCTAAATATACTGAGCAAACAAAAGGAAATAATTACTCTCCAGCTTATGAAGGTATTGAAAGCCCAGAACATTATAATTGTGTATCAGCAGCACTAGCTTCAATTTCTGAAGTAAAAAAAACAAAATGGTGTTCTGACCTAGATTGGATAGGAATAACAGGAATATTCTCTGCATCCTATCCCTCCCCAACATCTTCTGTATAAATAACTGCTGGTTCTACCTGAGCAACAAGAGGTGGAGTTTTGGGTCTGTTCCTGGAATCAGTGTCGTCTCTTTGCTGTTTAGCTTTGTAGCTGTGCTACTGTCTACAGTACAGTGCTACTGTGGAAGCCTGCAGACAGGGAGGGTGCCCTGCCTGAGCTCAGGAGGTATACTGCAACAAATTCAAGGGTACTCACCTGCCAAGGATATACACTGAATTCCAGAAACCAGAGGAGCTCAGGAATATAACATCGCTGCTCAAATATCCTTCTGTGCCTGCTGAGTATTTATACGTTTGTCAGCGGGATGCGACTAGACAGGATTGCTGTCCCTGGCTGCCCCTGACTGGTGTGGGAGAGGTCAGGAGCACAACTCCAAGCACTCTCCTCTTCCCTCTCCCTCCAGAGTACCTTCTCTTTGGCATCTTGGAACCAAACAGTTCTGCATCTGCCCAGTGAAATGTCAGCTGGGATCAGTTGGTTTAAGTCCTTGCCTCAGGCAGGAGTGAACTTCCTGGCAAAAAGAGAGCCATAACTCCAACCTCTAGCTCCAAAGGCATGGTGCTAAAATTTGGCCAGTTACTAGAGGGCTTGTCTGTGTTTTGCTTTTGGTGGTATCATAGGGAACAGCTAAGCAGTTTCAACATAGTTCTTCCAAACCAGCTCGCAGCATTAGACAACAGCTGCTCTGAAAACAGGGGTAAAACCAGGCTGATCAACTTGTAGCTCTTTTGCATCCTCATGATTAAATGTTGCTTTGATATTGGGCACTTCCAAATTATAAGATCTTGCTCAAGTAGCACCTCTATCTCAGTTTTCCTGTTTTCAAAATGATTCTTTGTGAGTAAGGGTGCTGATCTCAAACCAGGACTGTTCTGTCTTAGGGCTTCTGTGAGTGTTACACAAAGACATAAATATTCAGAGAACGTTGGCCAAGTATAAGATACAGAGCAAGAGAAAGACAGACAGAGGAGCAATAAGAATATTGGATAGCAAGGTAAATTTCTGATATCCTGTAGCTCTTGGCCAGTTGATCCTCTGGTGAAGCCAGATTTTAGGAAGAGTTTGACAGCAGAAAATTATGAGCTTTTATGACTATTTTTAATTACCTAATGGTAATGGAGTGGTGTAAGAACTGATTATATTTTCTTTAAAGAGAGTCAATTGAAGGCTGAACAAATGGGCAGATGGGCATGAAATCATGGCTCCATTGGAGGTGGGAGTTAACCTTTGAATGATGCCAAGCCTTTGAATGATCCACAGTAAAATGTGGATAGGGCAAATAGACTTTGAAAATGAAGAGAAAGAATCTGTCTGATATATTCCAGAAGAAGAGCTATCAGAGAGAAATAAAGAGAAGTGATGTGACCAGTGTGATGGGCTAGGAAAACAGCTTTCCAGCAGCAGTCTGTAGGGCAGGATTGCCTTATATTGAGGGTAAAAGGAAAACTGTTAAAGGATGACTGCAGGCTTGGATGAAAACTTGACTGGGTGGGTGTATTGTTACTCTAAAATGAGTAACATTTTAGAGCTGTTACTCATAAAGCATGGAAAATGCAGGCATTGCCTGGCTCAGGAGACCTTGCAAGGAGTTGGAGGTAAAGGCTGACGTTCAGATTCACTGACCAGTGAGATTTGCAGCAGGAGGAGAGGGATGTCTGCAATAACCAAAAAAGGAAAAAGTAAGGGGTTAGCTGAAGGGGAGAGAGATGCTCTCAAATGCAGCGTAATAAAATCAGAACTGACAGATATGCAAGCAGAGATGTCAGATACTAGCAAAGAATTTAGTTTAGACGGGAGGAGCTTTGGCGCAAAGAAGCAGAAGCACAAGCTACTATTGCAGAAGCAATGGCTGAATCTGCGCATACAGGTGCGGTTACCCAGGGGACTGTTTGCAATTGGGTTGTGCCCACCAAAAGTCAAGGCAAGCTGAGGCAGTTTCTCCAGGAGACAGGCTGAAGAGACAGCCTGTGTTGGGGATGGTCAGAGAGCTAAAGGAAGGTGAGCTATCTCGAGGACATGTTGGTTGATTATCTAAGGCAGGAAGTCCAAGTGCAAAAGAATTAGTGGCTCTGGGGCTTTGACTACAAGCTTATTTGGGCGGTGGTGAGAGCAGCATGGGTGGAACTATGGAGCTCTGGAGATGATCTAAAATGGAGAAGAAAGGAAGGCACTCCTGACAGTGGCTAGCTGTTTTGTTCAGTGAATGAAAGATGTTGTGACATGGAGTAATTGCTAGAGAGACAAGACTCCAAGATGGGACTCCAACACTTGGAGTGCATGTATGTGTTGAGGGGAAAACTAAGAGTGAAAACTTGGCAAGAAGATCAGCAGGGATGAGGTTGGCTATAAAGAAGAGGAAAAAAAAAAGCCCCACAATGGGATAGCCATCGGGGAGCGAAGCAGCTAGATGAGGAGCTTCTTAGACCTGAACAAAACCAGGGATTTGAGAGAAGAAAATATTTATTTAAAAAATCCACAAGATATCTCGCATCAAAGGAAGTCAGAATAGGAAGATGGGAGGGCTTGAGGAGTGAGTCAAAGATGGTGAAGAGGCGGCCAGGAATATGTGTAGGAGTCAATTAAGGCTGAAAGTAGATTTTTATCTAGGAAGATGAGAAGCAGGAAAGAATATGCCACGGGGGCAGTAAGCTCACTCCTGGAAAAGCGAGTATTGCAGTGACAGCAGGAATAGGGAAGAAGCAAATACCACCACGTTGCATGGGGATTTGGCAAAGAGATGGATTTGAGATTACAGAAGGAGTAAGGAGACTGAGAATGGAGGAGGGTGAACAAACTAATAGGACTGGCCAGTGGCAACAGGGGTAACTTTCATCATAAGAAAACCATGTCAATGCCAGAAGCAACAAATTGCGCCTTTTGAAAATGAGATGGGGATCAGCTCTTCCAGCAGCAGGCACAGCCCATACAGTGACTTGCTTGCAAAGTCCTTTACAGCTGTTGAAGCAGTCGTTCCATATGGAGGGGTAACAACACTTGTCTCCCCTCTGGAGGAAGCAAGAAGAGCAAGCTCCAGGGTTTTCATTTCAGTTTCCCTGTCCACATTCCCTCTTTGCAGCAACAGCAAATCTTGCCCTACTCCGTTTCCATTTTCGTTCCCTTTTCCCAGCAGTTCAGTAGGGACTTTGGTGGAGCATTAGTCTTCTCATGGAGAAATGGGAATGACTTAAACATTTCGGCGTAGGGGAAAGGAGGCGAAGCTCTGTGTCCTAGGGGAAGGCAAGGCTGAGTGTGGGCAGGGAGAAGAGGAAGATGGAGAAAGGTTTTCAAAATTCAGATTTGCTTTCTAAATATAAGGCTGACAGGCCTTACTGTGTCTTAGAAGGCAGAAAGAGTGAGTGCGAAGGGTAAGCGGGATGCGGTAGAGCTGCTGTGACAAGAGCTGATGCTGTAGTGCACAGGAGGGAGCTGAGCTAATGATAGAGGGTAGAAAATGTCCTTAAGTGATGCTTATACAGCCTTTTCTTTCTGCTGCTCTCCATCCTACAGCGGGGGAGATGATAACAGTTGAATCACACCACTCTGGGATCTGGCAGGTAAGAGAGCCTTTCCAGAAGCTGAGGAATTCTTAACGGTGTATCCAATCCCATCCCAAGTGATGTGGTTCTCCCCTCTGCACAGAAGAGGCAGAAAGGCAAAAGCAAATGAGGGCACGTTTAGTATTTGCAAAAGACTGTCAGAATTCCCTGAGGTGAAAGTGTGAGATGCCCCAAGTGGCCTTTGGAAAGGGAGAGTGGTGTTCTGTGTGGGCCTTGAGAGAGGAAGAGGATTTGGCTCCAGTGGGGAAACGGGGCAGCTGCAGCTTTAAGAACAAATAGCTTTGTATGCAGCTCTCCTTGCTCGCATCTGCATTTTGGTGTATAATTCGAACATTTCACAAGAGTGCTTTCAGATGGTCCTCTGAATGTTTTATGAGCCATTAAGATGTGGAGTGTGTATAAATGAAAGTCTGCAGCCACCACTGTGTGGGGAGGGCACGGGGTGCCTATTTTGGGCTGACAGAGTGATGTTCAACAAACGTCTTGTATTGAGGAGGCCAGCAGCTGCTCCTCACTGGTGCTTAACTGCTTACCCACCACATCTCTCCTACGAGCATCGCTCCCAGGTTTAATGCAGCTTTGTTCTCATTTCCGCCACTGGCTGCCTGCAGATGTGCACAAAAGTAGCACACATGTGGACGTGGAAAGGGTTGGTCTGAGGGTGAGCACCTCTGAGCCTGTCTCCTGGGGTGATGTTCACTGGGAAAGAATGGGTTCCTTTAGATCATACCCCATCTGGTTTATTTTACACAACTGTAAAAGGGTATGAATTTTGGCCTGCCGTGGACTGCTTTCCCCTCGTATACTAGGAGGGGAGCCTGCAATGACTTGCTCTGATTTAGATGTAGATGCCTGAATTTGGTCAGCATTCATCAGCTGACCAAGCAAGTCTCCAAGCATTTGTACTCTCACAAGTGACTTGCTAGACAATTCATACACCATGCAGTCAAGGATGTGTATGTCATACACAGCTACCTGTGCTTTTCTATAGGCAGGTTCTGTAGCGTAAAACCTAACGACTTTGCTACAGAATTAATGGAGAGAGGTGTAGCAAAACAGCTATAAGGAACAGGGAACCACTTACATCATTCTGCAGAATGCAGAAATTGCTTCACTTTCACAGATTTTCATTACTTGCTCCAGTCTGCCTTGTCTTTTTCTATTCCTGCCTCTGGTCCTTTATCTTTCTGTCTCCTTTTGTCAAATTTTTCAGCTCCTGAGGCAAGAGAGGGTTCCCTGAAGCTGCTGCCACCAGGAAAAATGTTTTCTGTCTCTTCACCACCTCTTTAAGTGGCAGCAGAAAATATCTTTTTCTCCCTTCTCTCCCTCTTTGCTGTGTGTTTTCCTTTGCTGTAACCAAGGAGTGTACTTTACAACATATTGTAGGGGATGTTTGGGTGGAAGACATTCTGCCAAACAAAATGAAACTCATGATGAAGCTTGGAGAAGGATGCTGCTAACAACCCCTACCCCGCACCTCATTTTGGAGGGATGTTGAACACTAGCTGATAGTGAGAGGTAGAGGCTGCGTTTCGGATGGATGTTAAACTGTAGCAGATAGTGAAAAGTGAGAGCCATGCCTTGCAATGTTTGCAAGCCACGTGTAAAGCAACCATCCACAATGGAGTGTGTCTGGCCAGGCTTTGGTTTTTATTGGATGGTAGCATTGAACAAAAGTGGGTTTGCTCCTTTGTATGAGGTGATGTGCACAAGTACAATGCAAGAATTGTATCTTCTTGGAAGAATTTAAAGCACCATTTTTTTCAGTAATCGTGTACTCTTCTGTTTCTTCCCCCCACCTCTCTTTTCTTGCCAATTGCAGGTACTACATGAGCCCCTGATTGATGAGGATCCCGTTTTCATTGCCACGTGCACGGAGAGGGAGCTGCGCAAGAGGAAAAAGAGGAAATTCAGTCTCTGGGTTCGTCAGTGCTCATCCACTGGTTTCATCTGCCAGGTGGGTTTTTTCTCTTCAGATGTCTTGATTCAGTTCCAGCAGGCCCTTAAATGTATTGCAGGACCAAAGGTAACAGTCACTTCTCTTCATGCAATCTGAATGCAGTGGGCCTCTGACTCCCACAGATACTGGATCCAAAGGATGGTGATGACAAGTTCCTAATGCTCCGTTTGCTGTATGATTTCACTGAGGGTGCCTGTCTCTGATGCTGTCCATCTGGCTGCCAGCCCTAAGCTAATTAAATTGAAATGGAGTTAAAAGGTCTGTCTGTTTGTACATCCTAAGTTTATCTAAATGTCTAGGTACGGTGACGTCTGTCATTTTTAATGAGTCAGCCTCTCTCTCTAAGTATAATCCTGCGTCTGTCATAGCCAGTGGTGAACAGTAGATTAAATCAATATGATATCAAGATGTCTATTTTTCTGTAAGAAACGTATTAGCGGGGTTTCCTATTACATCTCTCTTCACACCTCTACTTCTCTACGAAGGAAATAAAATCTGATGTGACTTCAAGGTGAGAGATAAGCCTGAGTGGGAGATGTGTTAAAGGGTTTGTTTTAGTGTTGTAAAGCCCTGGGGACAAGTTTTCAAGTTCTCAGATTCCCCAATTGCTGATGTATTTTGAGAGCTCTTGAAAAATCTGGCCATTTATTTTGATACCTAGAGGTGAGAGGGCAGATATTTTCCAATATTTCTTTTTCCCAAGAGCTATTGTGAAAATGTGGTGTCCTTCATGTTCCAGAGCCGTGATTCAGAGGTGCAGGTAGGACATGCACACTGCCTGCTTGAGCCAAATGCATGTCAAAACTGCAGGGGCCTGTGGATTTGCTGCGGTTGAACATTTGTTCACAGTAATCACTATGACTATTTGAGTAGCTATGCAAGAAAAGAGACTCGCTGGGAACAGGGGTTTGCTTTTTCAGCAACAGTATTCACTCTGAGAAGAAAACTGGGATAATACATCTTCCACTCAGGCTTTAAAGCAGTTGTTTTGTCCGATACAAAATAGATTCACCTTGTGAAGCATCCTTGGAAGTTTCTGCTCTCAAGGCTTTTGGAAAGTCATTTGCTACAGAGAGGCAGTGTCCTTAATCTCCAGGGTGAACTCCACCAGTTCCACATGCAGCTTATTACTGAAGCGTAATGGGTACAGTGAGCACAAAGTTTGCTGATCTCTCTTGCCATGCTCCCCCCAGCCAACTGCCACCAAACTAATAAGTCTTCAGACATGCTAGAGGTTTCAGATTCTGAGCTATAATTATGTTGCACTTCCCATCCTGTCCATTGAGAGAGTAAATTAATGGAATGTCAAATGAAACAGAATAGATGCTCAGCACCACCCTAATCCTCCTGCTCCCTTAATGAATTAGGTACTCATGCCTGACTTGCATCCGGATGACGTCAAGGATCATTTTACCAGCCGCCTTTTGTTTTCATTCCACGACTTGGCTATAATTATCATCATGCTAAAATGATTGGGTGAGAGGGATCTTAGGGAAGGGTGAAAAAGAATATACAGGAACATGAACCTTCATGCTACAATGGAAAAACCTAGTCTGGGGCGGATGGGAATCTTCAGCTGTGGTACATTTAAAATGCTACGTTCAGCTATGTGTCACACTTACAACAGATCTTGCAGAATCTAAAGCACTTGTTTGGTGGTTTTGTTTATTTACTGTATTTAAGTAGAGGGTTTTTTTTTCTGTTTTTAACGTAGGGAGGTAATTTATCTAAAGAAGAAGAAAATCCAATGTTTTCCCTGTTCATGTGCACACCTTCGCCTCCATCTCTTGTGAAACTGCCATCATGAAGGAAGGACTTGTTGCCTGATAGTTAGACTGGTCTATCACCTGCCTGCTGTCAGAAAAACCTAACAGCACCCACTTGGAAATATGCAGATATTCTGTAACATCTGTCTGGATGAATTCCCTCCCTCATTGTTTCCACGTGATTACATCAAGGTCATTTTATTCAGGATAAAATATGTCTCTGTACACTTCATAAATCAGGCTAATTCAGTTTCAAAAGTCTGAATAATATATAGAAAATCATAGAATGTGTTGGGTTGGAAGGGACCTTTAAAGGTCATCTAGTCCAACCCCCCTGCAGTAAGCAGGGACATCTTCAACTAGATCAGGCTGCTCAGAGCCTCATCAAGCCTGGCCTTGAATGTCTCCAGGGATGGGGCCTCCACCACCTCTCTGGGCAACATGTTCCAGTGTCTCACCACCCTCATTGTAAAGAACTTCATCCTAGTGTCTAATTTAAACCTACCCTGCTATATAGCTATAAAAAGGTGAGGCAGCCCAGGCAGAAGAGGGAAGTAAGATACATATGGCTGGCTCTCAGGAATGGAAGGAACCTCAAGAGATCTGTGATGCTCTGGGCCAAAAGCAAGGTCCTCTAAACTTGAATGATGAGCCTGACGTTAAAAAAATCTCCATTTGAGGTCATCGCGGTTTTCCCAGTGATCTGCTTTTTCTGCAATGAAAAGAGTTGGTTGGTTTGTTTTCATAACATAAAANCTACCCTGCTATATAGCTATAAAAAGGTGAGGCAGCCCAGGCAGAAGAGGGAAGTAAGATACATATGGCTGGCTCTCAGGAATGGAAGGAACCTCAAGAGATCTGTGATGCTCTGGGCCAAAAGCAAGGTCCTCTAAACTTGAATGATGAGCCTGACGTTAAAAAAATCTCCATTTGAGGTCATCGCGGTTTTCCCAGTGATCTGCTTTTTCTGCAATGAAAAGAGTTGGTTGGTTTGTTTTCATAACATAAAACTCTGTGAACAGCTCCTGGTTGGCAGCTCACAGGGCAGTTGTTAATGTTGGGGGGTTTAGCTCTGTCTGCTTGTTCTCATAGAAAGAACTGAATCAGTTTTTTGGGTATGAGTAAATGCTTCTGTTTGATGGCTCATCGTTTGCTTTTTTTAAGCAAATGGTGTTTGCTTAAAAATCCAGCCGGGTAAGCCACTCATGGAACAGAAGTGGCATAAAAACCAGATATTGCTTGTGAATATAAGGTACGTAAGCATTATATGCATAATATAATATAAAAATAAATAAAAATTAAAATAAATAAAAAATAATATAATATAAATATATATATTAGACTACTTTTCTGTCTTCTGTAATACAGATAACCTGACTCCATCCTGACGGTTAAGTCTCCATTTTAAGATGGATGCACAATTTCAGATCATATCTCTGCTTCAGAATTCCTCAAACAAAGCATCTTGTTGCAGTGAATAGCTGCCTTACTGAGTGTCTTTTCATGGTCAGCTGGCCACGTGGGAACACAGGAAGGACAGATCATTCAAATAAAATAAATATACATCTACAGCAGCTGGGAACGTGAACAAAACCTTTCAGAGGGCTAGGAGGGCTCCAGGAGGGCTGGCTTTGCTGAAGTAGGCAGCAAAACTGCCCTGATACTGTTGCTTTTTTCACCCATCCTTGATGCTGGACATCAGGGTGGCAGCAGCTGCTGCTGCAGCAGAGGGCTTGGGGCCTTCTCGTTTCTTTCTTTCTAATTCAATGAGAACAGCAAACTCAGCTCGCAGGACCTCAGGTGTGCTCTGCTCCATCTTCTCCCTGCTTTCCTCATTTCCCTCCAATATATTTCCCTGCATATGCATTACCACTAAGACACTTTTCAAACCAATATTTTAATATCTTGATTGCAGTTTAAGTGACCACAGAAGCTTAGAAGTATTTCTTTCTTTCTTAGAGTATTTGTTGAGTTAAGTCATCCTATTTAAATCAAAACTCTAGTTGTGTCAGTTTTTATTTCTCTCTTTTTCTCTCAAATAGTCTGGCACACTTGCTTGTAAAAGATGTGCATAAACATGATTAGTAGGACTCTCTTTCCTTTTAGATGTAGCAATAGAGCTCATCAAAAACTACTGAGAGTTCCCAGATACTTGATCAGGGCTAGTTATTTTGTCCTGGTAGGACACATGATGCTCTCTCTTTCCTTTTCTTGTATGGCTCATAAAGAATGAGCACGGTGATGAGTAACTGTTACCAAGTGATGCGTAGTCCTTGCATAGCTCCTCCTGCACAAGAAGGTTTTCTGGTCATTTTGCAGAAGGAGAAGGAAGCAAAGGAAGCTGGTGCCATGCACTGAACCCCTTAGGGAGTCAGGCAGGACGAGATATTCCCATAGTGCCTCATCCTGGACCACAGGCCCATGGCACAAACATAACCCTAAAGACAGTCCCTGACCCGAAGAGCCATTAATCAATAAAATGGAAGCAGAGTGTCGATGGTGGAGGGCACTGCGAAGGGACGATCGGGCAATATTAATCACTATGATAGGTGGTAATGGAATTAGCTCATCAACCTATTTATTCATTTTAAAAAAATGTGATATCATGGTGGAGAAGAGATGACTTTATGGATGTGTGTATCCTTTCCTGTTCCTTTGAATGAAATTTGTTCTCTGAGGCTATTCTGGACACTCTTCCCTTCCTTAACCCCTTCCCCGCCCCCAACTATATGGGCTCTGCACTTGCTTTTATTCACTGGCAGAAAGTTCTTGCAATAATGCATTTCATTTTCATTAATATCCCTGTGAAATGTGTCACTAAGATTTATGAAGTCCTTTAGATCCTTGTACTGGGACTGAATTTGAGTTTCCACCTTCCACTGCTTACCCTGAAGAGGAAGAGATTAAGGAAAAGGACTGTGTCTCTGCAGCTTGAGTCTTCCCACGTTACTGAATGATCAGCGGCTTGCACTAGAGTGGGTAGTCAAGGAGTGCAACCTGGATCAGGGTGGCCTCACCACGAGAGGGGAAGAAATTTCTGTCTCCCTGAAGAGCAGCTGTCTCAGTGAAATGAGATGTCTGAGGTAGCTTCACAAATTAGTGGCAGAGCTGGGAATAACCTCAGCTCACCCGACTCGAACAGCAGCACCTCATCTCCTGCTTTCTCTTGCTTTTCCTGCTGCATCACGTCTTCTTTTCTTACAGTATCTCTCAGTTGCAGCAAAAAAGAAAACAATGTAAACAGCGTGCTTTTTATAGTAAATGCTGTAGTTCATTCTCGATTTCAAACAGGGTAAGTCCAGTCAGCTCAAATACTTCATAACCCTGATGATTTTACAGAGTAAGAACTTACTTGCAGAATTTAAGGAAACTGAGATGGTGCCCCAAAGAATTTCTAATTTCACATCACACCACATAAGTGCATTCAGTCACTGGGAAAGGGAGGTGTAAATAAGCCTGGAGTGAGTTTTGTTTTCAAGGTCAGAGTTGCAGGGGAGTTAGCCATCTGTGCATTTGTTTAATAAAGCCGCTCAGAAATGTTGGTGTTTCAGCCTGTTTAAGTTCTGTTTAGAGATTAGTCTGAGCCCTTGGGTTTCTTTAAACACTGCCTTGATAATTTCTCTGTTGCTGGAACAGTTGCATCTGGAACGCACAGATGTAGCGGCTGCTTTGAGGAGGTTCTCAAGGTCAGGCTTTGGCTGGGAGGGGATCCCAGGAAATTTGATCGCTTCCATTTGTTAGTCACTGGCTGATGGAAAATCCTATCTGCTTTCTTCCTCTGGTTCCCACCAGGCTCTGGCTTTTTAATGCATGCGGTTCTGTATTGTCAGTATCTGAGAATCTCAATTAAAAGTCAGTTATCCTCTTGCTCACCGGTATTAAGTGGCAAGGTAGTTCTGCAGATGTGTGATGGGCCAGCCTCATTCATTTCTGTGGAGTTTACAATCTTACCGTGTTTCTAGATGAATGGGAAAACCAAACATCTAAATGAGACCTAATGCAAAGATGTCTCACAGAGTTTACACACAGTCCTAGTATCTATTTGCAGGTGGGAATTAAAGTTTTTTCAGTTCCCATCTGTGTTGCTTGGACTTTCTGATGATAAAGCTGCCTGCATGGCTGTCTTCTTTCTGCAGCGGTTCTCACTCCATGCAGCTCTGCCTGGGGAAGAAGGATAAAAGCACCAGAGCCTCCTCTCTTCCTCACTTACTAGTTTTGCCATAGGAACGCCCCTCATGGATCCCATGCCTCTGTGCTGGGTGCTGTGGGCAGAACAAAAAGACAGTCCCTGCTCTAGCAAGTTTAGCATCCAAATGCAAGATGGAGGCATAACATAAGCCTCCCGCAGTGAGTCGCTTTAGTTGGGGCACCTTTCGGCTGCCTAGAGACTCTGCAAGCAGGACGCGTTCAGCAGTGTTTACTGGCAAATGCAGAGAGCTGGGACCAACACGCTGTTAGGCACCAGTATGCTCCCCGCTCCCGGTGAGCCTGCACAGGCCAGGCCGTCATCAGCCGTGTTGCTCCTCGGAAACGAGCTGGGCCTTTGGATGTTACTGAATTATCATCTTCTGTTTTATCCTTAAGATTTTATAGCTTTTTATGTAAGCTTTTAAGTATTTTCCCCCTTGAGCTACTATATATTATCCCCTCAACAGTTACAGCACTTTTGATAGTTTTTACTTTTCTTACCTTGCATTACTTACATACTTTCTCACTCACATTTATTCTCACTTATATATGTTTTCACGGCTCGACAGTAATCTTAGAAAAACTAGAGCCAAGGCGGTGCAATTGTATGGCACCAGAAAGAGGCCTCGGTCATGCACCTTAGCTGGGCTGCCAGTTGCACACAGGGAGCCCAGTAAAGCAGCACTAAGAAAGTAGGAGCAGCAATGTACAGATTAGCAATTGCATTTTGGGGGTTGCATCCTTTCTAAGACAGGTATTGAAGAGCAAAAAGAAAGAGCTTTGCAGAGGCTGGCGGTGATTTCCAACCAGGTAGGAGAAGGGCAGCATGGAAGGAAGCAAACGTGGCCTTGTTTGGCATCAGTGGTTGGATGCCTGGCTTCACAGGGCAAATACAGGCAGGAATCAGTATACTGAAAAGGTATAGGAAGAGGTATATGTAAGATGTCGTAGTGTCCTCAGTGATAAAGAAATCACATAGAAGAGGGATATCACAGGAAGGAAAACAAGAGCTTTATTTTAAGCCATATTGGGCTTGAATTGTCAAATCTACCAGCATCTTTTTGCCAGTCTCATGAAGATCTTGTTAGAAACTTTGAAGAACGTGTGCAGACAAAGCAGCGATGTGCCAGTCCTCAACACAAAGATGTTAGCTGGATCTGTGTGTTAGTGCAGATTGCATTCAAAATAGGAGGCAGAGGGAGAAGAGAGGAGGACCAAGGAAAGAGCTTTGTAGGGAACCCCAAGAGGTAGTTGGGAACAGATTGGGAAAGCTGCGTGTCCCTTGCATGCTATTTTCAAAGTAGCCTTTAGAGGAGTCGGAACAAAATGAAGAGAGACTCAAACCAATGAAAAGACCCGGTCTTGGTAAGAGCACCATCAGTGGTGCCAGCAGCTGTTGAGGAGGAGCTAGACCTCAGACCTAGATACACCTAGGAGCTGGCTGAGAAGAGGCCATTAAAGAAGGGGGGTAACATGGACTACAGAAGGTTTGGGGTGGCACTGGAGGGGAGGGTCTCCCAACAGCAATGGTAAGAGCAACGGTTAGAGATGGGGTTTAGGATGAGAGGGGAAGACAGAGTAAGGCAGGATCTAAAGTGGTGCTAGGAATGAGTAGTTGAGTATTTGGCTGTGAAGTCTATAGAAAAATGAAGTTATTTTTTCAATAGCTATTCAGGATACAAAAAGTATGACAATATAGTTCTTTGTTCTCTTGCTTTTATAACAATGTCGTCTAAAAACTTGGCTTCTGTTTTGTGGTTGTTTAGGGTCTGCCCTTTGTGAGATATTTTGCGCAATGTAGCCTTCAAAATCTCCTGTTTATTACTACCCCCGCCCTTTTTTTTTCTTCCAAATGTCATCTATTTCATTTGAGAATTGTACCCTGGGGTGTTTCAATTATGTATGAATGTGGAGTATTTGGTATGAGCTATTCACAAGTGCTTTCAATTTGCCATCTGAGCTTTGAATATGAGCAGAATTGCCAGTATTTTAGTTTCCAGGGCACTCTTAAATGTGCAGTCAAGATGCAGCTTTTGTTCTGAAGTGCTCATTTTTTTACCCTGTTTCTAGCAAGACCTTATGAACATTCCACATGAATTTTCCACAGAGTAAATTGCAAGCACAGAGCAAGGAAATTCCTATTGGCTTGTAGCACGGATGTCTACTCTGAGATCTTCCTTCCTCTGATAGCGCTCTCTCTAGCAGTCTGCCTCTGTAACCTAACATACTTGGTTTAAGTTTCTGAATGACAGGTGATTGGCTTGTCTCTCATCTGTCAACACGTGAAATCTCCTGCTCAGAAATGTGATGTTATTTCTCATTGCCTCTGTGTAGGCAAATGGTCACCTCAGAACAGCTTGTGCTGTTTTTCTTGATTTGGAAGAACTCAGCACAGTCTTCACCCATGCCCTGTGAAGTATGGCATTTGGGTATATTGACTGATATCTACTTTTGCGTTTGTGATGGGAGGAGGCAGGAGCAGTTGTAGGTGGAAGGAAAGATGAGCCAGAGACTGTGAAGGTCTTTTCTTACTGTCAGGCTTTTAAGGGGAAGACACCATTAGGGTGCTACATGGAAACTGAAGGCAGAAGAGAGGAGAGTCTGAGGGATGAGTTAAACAGTGTGAGCAGAGAACGCTGATATTGTGTGCAGGGTATTAAAACATGTTGGATTAGAAGTATCCGGCGCAGTAGGGCTGCACTGGATAGAAAGAGCTGAACATGTAGCTATTCTGATAAGAAAAGAAGAATGGAG
Source organism: Stercorarius parasiticus (assembly GCA_013396915.1). Taxonomy (NCBI): domain Eukaryota; kingdom Metazoa; phylum Chordata; class Aves; order Charadriiformes; family Stercorariidae; genus Stercorarius; species Stercorarius parasiticus. Next base: position 415,132 of record VWZL01004143.1, read on the forward strand.
GGATGACTAGAGAAAGCTCCTTCTCTCTCTCAGCATTACAGAATGAAGACCTGCAGTTGGCTCCTAAGACAAATGATGTTACATCTATAGAAGTTATGCCATTTGGTGCTGTAGGTCAAATGGATCAGTAGCCACTAGAAAAAGATAGACAGTAAAAGCAATCTCTGCAGATATCCAAGAAGCACTGCTTTGACTGTCACCCGCAGAAGCAGAGGATGTTGCTGCCAACATCTCCATCTGTTGTCCAGCAGCAGTTGTCGAGCTTGTACTTCTCATGACATTTTGCTGCTTGGAGCACATGGAAAGGGCCCAAAGCTCTAATGCTGTCACAGGGCAAACCAGAAGCTCTGGTGAACAAATATTTTTGGGGAGCAGCTTCTGACTGTGCCTGTGAAGGTCTTGCAGCCAATTTGTGGCAACTCTGCTTTTTCTGCAGACTGCTAACTGTTAAATACCGCTTCTAATGTGTTACAGAACAGGGAGGAATGCTGTGGCCTTCAGCGGGCAGGGTCTCAATCATTTGAAATAGAATGAAATAAGCTGTATGAGAGGATAGGGAGAGGGAAAATAAAGGCCATATGGGATCCTAGGCATTTGCAAGGATATTTGAAGCTATGCCTTTGCCAGTTGTCTGCACCCAGCTGCTGTTTCACAGCAGCCTTAATGCCTTCCAACATTGTGCTGCTGTCACCCATCTTCCCAATAGAGCTTAGCATGATAAAGCTTTGAATGATGCTTCTCCAAAACAAATAAAATTGTGCCAAGAACAAAGGCTGTGCTTGGATAGACAGGAAAATGCCCAAGGAGAAAAAAGGGGGATAAATTTAACATTGGAGGACGGAAGGCCCATTAGTGGGTGTGGATGTTTTTGTAAAGGGCACTGGGGAGGTGAACAGAGTAGGGGGGATGAGAATCACAAGGTGGCCATTGCAAGGACCCTCGAGATAGAGCGGAGCGCAGGAGGAGGGTGCCGGGTGCAGAGGGAACTCTGCTGACAAAACCTACGGAGTATGTAGCATCCTAATAGGAAGATAACGCTATCTCAGTAGACAGTTCCATGGTGGGCATGCACTTTAAAGTAGCTGCTTGCAGACCCAAACCAGCTTACGGTGAGGGAGCAATTGGCTCACCAGCAGACTGTCTCATCCCTTGAGGGATAGTCTGTGGGGAACACATGGAGAAGGAGAGGCTCTTGGTTGGCTAAGACTTACTGCAGTAGGGGAGGGGAGGTGTAGGACACTTTCCTAGATTTAGAGATTACTGCTTTGTTTTCAGCTCAACTGCTAATCCAAGGTCAAAACTAATCTGTCTGCATCTTTTGTCTCCACTGCCTTGTCTGTAGATTATAAGGGCTTGATGTGTGGTCTCTGTGCTGACATACTAGTAACCTAATCTTAATTTTGATGACAATAATCATGAAATACCTTTGCTGTAAATTGGGAACAATCTACCCTTTGTATGCATTCCACTGTTAAGCTGCTCTCTTGAGCCCTGATTAATAACCTAAATGACTTACTGTAATTAGCTAGTCCTCAGCCTTAGCATTGGGGAAAGCACAAATTTGACAGCTTTCAAAAGTGAGTGGAGCACGGTCAGGGAGTCTGCAAACATTCCCGCTTTTGTCCTCATCTGGAAAATGTTTCTATCAAAAAAGGGATTTCTTTTTTTTTTTAAAGATAATTAATGTATATTTAAGACTTCCTTTTAGTATGGATTATTAAGGAATATAATTCTTTTTCAGAATTAGCATGCATTCATCCTTGCACCAACTTTGTTCTTTAGCACATAAATTACTTCAATATACAAATTATGTCTCATTTCTCAGAGATTTCGTAAATATAACACTCTCCTCTGGGGTCTGTTGCATGATGCATGAATTGCTGGGGAATATTACATTAATATGTCTAGAATACCAGTGCTGGGAGATACACCATCTAAAAAAGGGAAAAGCGGTTTAATTGGATTTTGTTCCCTTCTAAGATGATTGAGATATAAATTACTGGGAGCACTACTGCAAACATGTGAGCATTTTTGTTCTCTGAGCATTGTAATGAACTTCCCTTTATGAAGGAGCACGTTGGTAAGAGAAACAGATGCACACCCAGGAAAGAAATGCTGCGTGTTCTGGATGGTTGAGGTCTGAAGCAAATTTAACAAAAGCTTGTTGTGGATACACCACTCCAAGAAACAAGGCAAAATTCCTTTTCCCTGCCCCTGAACACCGAGCAAGTTTCAACTTTTTTTCTGATAGGTAAAATTTCCTGGAATTCCTAAAAGATTTAAGTATTTCAGAGACAAAGTCTCAAAGGCAGGCCTTCGAGAAAAAATGAAATTTTTCATAAAATTGGCATTTGTGCGTGTTTTTAAATCTTTGCAAGTTCCATAGTGTTACAGTACTGTTTGAGTGACTGGGCACAGTGTCTGCTGCTTCTCATTTCTTCTTCTAGCAGGTTATTTCTGATGACTTTTAATTAATAGATGTTCAACTCTGGTGAAAGCTATGCTTGTAAAATGCTGTCAGTGAAGGCTTGTGTACAAAGGAAGGGTTCTGTGCTTTCTCTCTCTGCATGGCAATGCAGAAGACTTCTCTTCCAGATGGATCACTTGTAGGAATGAAGGAATAGCTTTACTTCAGTGCTCTTTCAGTTGGTGGGTATACTAGCTGGACTGTGTTCAGTTAATTACAGTCATATTACTAAGGGGTAAATGTTCCTGCACTGTAACACAAACATGTTTGTCCACCTACAGGTGACGGTGACAGCTCTCTTGAAATGTATAGTGTTGTGGACTGCACAGTAGCAGGCTACATGGTAACGCTACCGCAGCCTGCTACAAATGAGCCAGGCATTTCCCTATTAACAGCAGCATATTGCACTTGTACCCTGCTTCCTGGTTCAATCTGTTTTGGTGGGTTGTCTCCAAATCATGATGGAAGTAAAGGATCTAAGAATTAGCACTGTGCCTGGAGAGTTTGATGAGGGTGTTCTGGCTGGTTGTGTGTGTGTGTGTGTTGCTGGCTCCTCTCATGTATGGGGGTGCACAAGTACTTGCGTCGCAGCCTAATAGTTGCCACCAGCAGAAATAAATCTGAACATTACTGCAGTGAAGCTAATGGGCTGTTTCCTCATGGTCATCTTGTAAGGGCCTTTTTTTGAAACTAAAGTTCCCATGCTCTCCTTTTGCTGACAGCATTGAAGCCTATGCAGATTCAGTACAACACGTAATCTCAGTTATGACTGGGGTCTTTTCCTGCCAAGCAAACAATCTTCTAACTGCACAACGGTGACAAGAACCTCAGGAAGCCCTTAAGCTGAGGCGAAGGACGCTGTATTTATAGGTAGCCGTGCCAGCTAACCTGAGGGGGTTTTAAAGCAACAGCCTCTTGAAAGGGACTTTAGATTAATTAGTAGTTTATAAAAAGCGTTTGCTGCCTTGATTCTCAGCTTGTCTCCAGTTGAGCTGAGCAGGTACATTAGCAATTGCATCTGCTGCCTCTGGATTCCGTATAACCTTCTGACTTTTCTTACCATTTCTCACTTAAGATTTATGTCCATCTCAAAGAAGGGAGTGGTGCTGACGGGCTGGATGCTTTGAAGAACAAACCGCAGCTTCACAGTATGGTGGCCAAAAGCCTTTGTCAGAACGCCTCTGGGAAGAACTACATCATCTTCACTGGCCCAAGCATTACCAGCCTGAATCTCTTTGAAGAATTTGAGAAGCAAGGTGTGTATCGGGTGACTCACTGGGTTTTAATGATGACAGACCTTGGGGCCTCCTGCCACTGAGTTAAAAAAACTGCCAAAGGGCTTCACTGATATTTCAATTCCTTGTACAGATAAGTTGGTCACCTGTAAGAAAAGTTCTCATTCATGAAAAAGTACTATGCAGAGGACTTTCTAAGTTGCTTTTTAAATCTTCCTCTTTAAAACCTCTTAAATTTCAAAACGAGGGTACAAAAACATTTTAAATAAGGTTATTTAAAGCCCTTGCTTTTGTTCTTTGCCTTGGAAATGTGAGGTCTAATCTCCTATATGGCCTGGGGGACTTTTCAAGGGATTTCCTAGCTGCCAGTGATTTTTCTGTTTCCATTGTGAAAGACTAGGGATGGGATGAATCCTTACAGGTGTGCCTTAGAAGTCCTTGCTGGTTTACTATCTATTAAACATGTGACTTCTCTAGATGACATTTTATGCCATTGCAAAAGCCTTAGTAAAGTTTGCTTTTTTTGCTAATATCAAGATGCCTTGGTGGGACAGTTTTTAGTTTTGAAAGCATAATAAACTCTACGTTAGCAAAAGCACACTTGCCAGGAGAATGTCTACCCATATGGCTCTCCCAGCCAGTTTATTCCTAGTGGAGAGAGTAGTCCCAGGACATCCTCTCTGTCAAATGCCCTCTCACCTTAGGTGTGGAAAAGCCACATGTTGTGTTACTTTGCTTTCGGAAATGCTGAGGGCTTGTGACTCCCCTTAAATTACAGGCTCCTGTACTGCTGACAGTCAATTTTTAGTCATCTCAATGTAACTCTTGGCTCATTCTTTAGTCAGCACAGCCTTTCAGCGTCACTGTGGTGCATAGAATAGAGCCTTTGTAGCAGTAAGAATGGAGGCTGCCATTATGCATCACGTACAAGAAGGCTACGGGGCCGTTTCCCTTTTCAACACACCACTGACGACCAAGTTTTGCTCTTGGCGTGTTTTTTTGGCCTTGCAGAAAATTAAACCTGCTTAGAGCATTATATTAATGAAACGTGGCCCAAAGGAAGGGGAGAGACTGGGAATTGAGACAGTATCTTGATTCTCACGCCAGTGAGCTGCACCGGTGCCGTAGCTGGCCACTTCAGACTGTGCTGGCACTGAGTGCTGTCTCTGTTAAGCTCCGTGCAGGACTTAACTCCTACGTTATTTTAGGTAAGCTGGAAGCTCACAGAGTACAGTGGAATGCCGCCATATTCTCACAAGAGAGTCGTGGTTTCCCAAATGCTGCAAACAGCCAAATGAGAAAGAAGTCAAGCATATTTATAGTGTACTGGAGTTTTTCCTCTGAGCAGAGACTTTTCTTTAGTAAACGACTCTCTTCACAGCTGATTACAAGCATTACATTTTTAAGACTACCAAAGCAACGATGCAAAATGTGGGTTCAAATCTCTTAGAGGATAACCCACGTAATCCTAGTACCTGAGATGTGTCAGGTTTAAATATAAAGAGATTGACAGACGAAAACTGGACGGCTGAGTTGCACCTTTTATGCTCATCTGGGGAAGGATAAAAACAATATGTCACGACCCAATTGGTCCATAACCCTGGTGAAAAAGATGCATGGCTACTAAACCAGATGAGTGTTTATTACTTACAAATAATTCTAATTGTTCACAGGGTTGAATTATTCATGGGCTTTACACTGAAGAGATCATTCAAATTAACAGTTTTTAGCGGGTAGCAAATTCAGTAATGTCTTTTTAAAGCATGTAATTTTGACTTACTATCTGATCAAATATGCTAATGCTATGCTGAGATTTGGTTTGGTTCACGATTTTTTATATGGCTTCATGAGACTTTTTATGATACTTGACAGCTGCTTCCAAAATTAAATTTCTGATCTGGTACATGCTATCACCTTCCTAGGGGTGAAGCTATGGGGTGGGTGGGGGGGTGGACACCAAGATAGCAGGTTTATTGGCTTTGCAAAATAGTGTGTCAATCCTATATAAAGAAGATCACAGGGAGAATGTGAAAGCGTTTGTTTAATAAGGACACTGGATTGTCTACGTTTGCCATGGGGCACTGGGGGCTAGCTCACAGGTTTGGCAGGGAGACATTGAACTGGAGTGACTATGAGACACTGGGAGAGGTAAGATGCTAGAGATGTCAAGCCGTGGTGAAGTTGGTAAGAGCCCTGCGAGGAGACGGTGTTTACTGACTCTACTGCAAAGCAGCTGGTGTATTGCCAGCACCTGCTGGGATCCTACCGCATTGGCAGGACGTTTGGGAAGAGGCAGGCAGAGAAGCCTAGACTCAGCAGAGACATCTCTTCTGATGTATCACACAGTCATCCTCATCAATGACCTTAATGCTTTTTTGGTGTATGGACAACTAAATCTGAACACCATGACCAAGAAGTGTCATAAAAGCCTGTTGAAGAGCATCTAGGCTCAGGTCCTCACGACAGCTCGAGACCCATTCTTAAACTGACAAATTTACTTTCGTTGTTCAAGAAAAATTCATTTCTGGGCTAGAGCAGGATCAGTGGTGGAAAGAGAAAGATGCCATTGAGTACTGAAAACAAAAAGAAATTGGTATTGATCTTAATTGCTCTATGTTGTTTGGAGTTTTTTGTAACTATCAACAGAGAAATACGGGGAAATTTAAATAAGCTAATGCTAAGAAACTGTGAACTTTTTGGCAACCTAAACTGATATTTGAAGGAACTAAAGGAAATTCTGGAAAATCCAGAATCAGGCACCCACCAAAAATGTATTTGTTCCTCTCAAAATTCTTGATGAAAAGGACCTGGGGGTCTTGCTAGCCATCAAGTTGAACATGAGTTAGCAGCATGCCTTGACAGCAAAGATGGTCAACACTATCCTGGGCTGTGTTATCAGGACTGTAGCCTGTAGATTGAGGGAGGCGATTATTGTCTCCTGCTCGCCATGTGTATTGCCTCCTACTCAGCACGATTTTGGACGACCCCCCCCAGTACAAGAAAGATATCAATAAACTGGAGTGAGTTCAACAGAAGGCCACCAACCTGACCAGGGGCTGGACCACATGCTCTGCTATGGGAAGGGAACTGCATTTGAGAAGAGAAGGCTTTGAGGGGACCCAACAGCAGCCTTACACTACCCTGAGGAGATTATTGAGAGGATGGAGCTGGGTTTTCACACTGGTGCATTGTGGAAGGATGAAAAACAGCAGACATAAGCTGAAACAAAAGAAGTAGTTCAGACTAGATGTAAGATTTTTCCTGAGGACAGTGGAGCAGGATGCCCAAAGAGGTTGTGTAGTCTCTGTCCGTGAAGGTTTTCAACCGACAAGATAAAGCCCTGAGCAGCACTGTCTGACCTCTAAGCAGCAGATGGGAGACTAGAGACCTCCTGAGTTGCCTTCCAATCTGAATTATCCTTTAATCCATAGGATCCTGTGACCCTTTTGTGGAACAAACAAGACTTTTGTGGAACCTTAACTATTGTTTGCTTTTCCTAGCCCTAACCCACACATGCATTACTCCAAAAACCAGTGGTCTTTATTGAAAGCCTGCTATGTAGGACCTTCACTGTACCACAGTAGGGAATATGTGCCTAGAAATATAAAGGGATGTTGGTGAACATAATTCTGAGGTCTATGAAGATACCAAGAGCTGAGAAAGCTTCAGAAAATACGACAGGGCGCTTTGAACTTTTTTCAAAATCAAAAACCTGAATAGACCTCTTTTTTATTTTTCAGGGGACACACAAAGCATTTCTTTTTCTGGCCTCTGAATAGAACTGGAAACCTGCACTGAAAAGTCCCAGATTCTCGGTTCTGCAAGCAGACAGCTGTCACTTATTTCCTGTGACATTCATTCATAGTGCACATCTTTTTTCCCCTTTAAACATTAGTGTTGTCCTTTACAGAGCACAGCACCTCCTAAAGCCCTGTGTCCCCTGCTTCCCTTAAACATATGATCCCCCAAAAGTCCCTTTTGCACCTTCTGAACCAGCAGGAGCAGCTGGCCCTGTCCTGCAGAGTGGCTGGGGTTGGCAAAGCTGCAGGAGTTGCCAAGCTGAGTGACCATGGCACTCCCACAAGCTTTGCAGGATCCTGCAACTCCAGCACACGGACTAAAAGCAAGCTCTCCTGTCCTTCCCACAACAGGCCCACCAGTTGCCCTAGCTCTGACTTGACCCAGCATTGCATGCAGGATAAATGAGCGCAGAATGTGCATTTTTACCTGAAATAACTCGACTCTGACTGCCTTTGCAAATGGTACTAATAAAGACGTGGTGAAAAAGGCTTCAGCACAAGCTGTCCGGGGCCTGGAGACCCTGGGAATGAATCTTGGGTGACTACACCACATTTTCTCATCTTTGCTAAGCTAGCTTAGGTGTATGCATTTATATTGCAGTTACAGTTTAAGAAGACCAGAGGAGGACAATTTGTCTCCACTGACTCCTGTGTATGTGGCAAACACCTGTTGTGATTCTGATTTAATTACACACAAAAACTTCATTGTGCCAGATGGGCATAATTTTTATTGCTTCTATTGCTATAGTAACTGGGTGGTTTTAAAAAATTCTACAGATTAAGGGTGTCATCCATGATGAGAGGCACTAGTAAATCTGCAGAAGTGCTGCACTTTTCTAGGCTATACAGCAGGAAGGTTCCGCGGTGTGTTCCTGAGCGAGGAAATGGTTCCCATTATTCTGTATGAGGAGCGAAACATCTGCTGGAAGCTTTCTGCAGGCTTATTGCCTGAGCTAAAAGAAATGCTGCAGTTAATTTTTATGGGCATCTCGAGATGGCTGTTGCTATTTTGAAGCTCTAGCACAATAATGTAGTTATTAGCTTGGTTTTATACCATTGTAGTCTCCTGGGGAGAGTAAGTATCACCCTTCAGTGACTCATAAACTTTAGGTAGCTAAGGAAATTCTTCTCAGGCTTGCTTGTTATCAGAGCAGGAAGATCTTAATATTGACTACAAGAAAGCTTTCTAAAAGTTTGCTATGTTAATGCCAAAGTTTGCAGGTATGTGACCTTCACTGTTTGTGTACCTCTTAGCAAGACAAGAAATTTTTTTAAAAAGTCTTCCACTGAACATGCTCTTCCTCCTGTATGGATTGTGAGCCTGTTGCCATCAGGCTTTTCTCGTTGTCTTTTGTGGAAGGAACTTACCAGGGACTGATTCATTCATTAAAAATAACCAGCGCTCAGGGGAAGCCAGACACTGTAGTCTGACTTAGCATTTCCCCTGTAAGGATATCCGGTTATCCAACATGCAAAATTCATCATGATGAAAAATTTGATCAAGCAGAATTAGCTGATAGATGAGCTTTAAATTACCATAAGCCTCTGCTGCCATATGAAAGATGTGCACAGATGTCATCTGCTTCGATGCCCATCATTTTTTTCCACTCAGGGGGGTTAACAGAAAACCTAGGGAGACCGAGGAAGTTTCCATACAAGATTTCCTTGAGTTCAGCTAATTTGATAAAGAACATCTGCTTCTCTTGGACTAACGGAATTACTATTTCACAGCCTAATGACAAATTCAAGCGTTGTCATTATTAATGTTGTTTCCAAATCTTGTTTGTGCCCACCTGGCTGCATTGAGACACATTTTGTGGTGTTAGATTTTATTCATTGCCTCTTTCACAATGTGAAAAGGCCAAGAAGCTGTGAGCAGCAGAATGCACCGCCTGTGGAGCCTCTGATGTCTGTGGAGGACAAGATCAGTGCTCACTTAACTAGGGCACTGTTTGGTTTATCTCCTTTCCCTAAAATCCGTTTTCATTGGACTTGTATTTATTTCCATCTTCTCTATCTTTCTGACAGATGCATTTTTTAAATCAGCCAGTGGTTTCAGTGGTTCTCAATTGCTTAAGCAGTATTTCCTTAACAAACCAGATGATTCCGGTGCAAGGAGTAGTGAGCTGAAAATCAAGAACTGGACAGCACAGTGAAGCAGTAGATTAAACCAGAGTTTGTCAGCTATGTATATGGCGATTAAAAGCATCATGAGAGTCATGTAGGACAATTTATTTCAGTTAACATCTAAGATGCTATAGCTTTCCCTACCTCCGTGCTCCCTCCACAATTTATTCTCTTAGTTAAACATCAAAGACTCTCTTGGATCATAAATTCTGATTTGTTCCATAATGCATATCACTGTTGGGGTTTTTTTTTCAGTCCAATTTTAAACATGTTGTGAAGGCTATTGAACAGATTATAGATGTCATTGTTGGGAAGATACCCTGAATTCTTCTCCTTGTCATTTCATCATGACTGTGCAGGAGCCATCAATACATTTCATCTAGAGAGCAGGCTTTCTGCACTTGTCTCAGTTTCCAGAGCTGTTCATGTAGGACACAAATCTTTGGTATTACAGGAGAAGGCCAGTTGGCTAACATATCTGTTGGACTAGAAAGTCGTAGGATGAGCTCTTTCTCTCGTTAGGTCATTCGGACTCGTTCCACTGCTCTTGCTTTCTGGGTCCATGCAATGGCTTGTTGATAGGCAATGTTTTTGTTCACATGCAGAGATTTACTGCTGTGGGTTGCTGAGCACCAGGAAGAGTGACTGCACAGGCCTACCTCCATCCATGCTGAACAACCCTGAAACTCCCCAGTCCAGAGGACAGTACAGAATAAGAATGAAGGGAAACATGTCTTTGATCTGCTGGTACAATAAAGGGCACTTTCGTTTTTTGACCAATGCCTATTCACCGGTTCAACAAGGTAAGCAATATTCCTACTGCTCATCTCAAAAGTGCACATGATTTATGAGACAAGGCAAAATGAGTCACTGAGTTTGATAATAAGCCTGAACAAAGAACTTGATCATAATATCCTAGATAAACAGTAGCAGTAGAGATTACTTCCCTTTTGTGTCTTCCTACAGCTATTTTTTCCCCGTACAAAGGTTAAAAGCCTACTGCTAATGCAGCCTCCTTTCCCCGAGCTGGTGGAGGCAGTGTCTTTTTAGGTATAAAGATTGTATCTTTGCTGATAGTCAGAGAAGGGAAGATGGTTGTTGTGTAACACTATACTAGCCCCATTTGCAAGGCATCTTGTAGGATTGCTGATACAGAAAAATTAATAAACATCACGATGTACTTAGAACCCTGAGCAGATCCTACAATTAATTTGTCTTATCCAGTAAAAACTTAGTCACAAACAAACGTCTTTTTGCCAGAAGTAAATGTGATTAAGGCTTCCTGTTGTATGTTAAATTGATTTTAGCAGCTGATGAAAAGAAACCAAAACGGGTAACTTGGATAGATCAAATGATTGCAAAGAGCTTCTTGATACTTTCCTTTTTGAAAGTATACAGATGGTTTTAAGAAGGTTTGGAAACTTCTGTAAGATGCAATATCTGTAAGAAGCTAACTCTTCGAAATTCATCTTTCAGTGAAAATATTATTTTAGTTCCTTTTCATTTTTGTTATTCAGATTTACATATAACTGCTTGAGACAAATAAGAATAACCTAAAACTTTAAATGTAAAGCCACCAATCCACAGGCATCTTGTACACTCATGTTCTGAATCCCAAGTGACTCTCACATGTGTGTACAGGCTACAGAAGCAAAGTTAAGGCCTTGAATTACTGTACGGTAAGCTGAAAAGTTGTCTTAGTGTGTTGTTCAATGCCTTACCAGAAGGCTCATTACCTTTGCAAAGAGTGACTGATCCCAAGGAATTCTGCTGGGCACACCAGCAGAGCGAGGACTTGGTGACTCAGATGGACTGGTGTCTGAGCACAAATGCTGAAAATATGTACGTGAAGGAAATATGACACTTTGGGGACTCTGATGAAGCCAGTCCCTGGAGCAGTGTCCTCCCTATGGAGGGTATTCACCATCAGGTTTTGTGTTTTTTCCCTTGTGCGCTGTACTGGATTTGGATTATTCAGCTGCAGTAACTGGACAAGAGTTACCACTGCATGTCTCCCGTTTTTTATAGGCTATCAGGGAGCATTTGGTTATAATTCATAAATATTACTAGAAAAATATGCTTGTAAATGTCAGTATTAACTGCCCTGTTAGAAGAGGGAGGAAAAACAGACTCTGTGCTGGCAGCATCCTTTACAAGCAGCACACAGAGATGTGAGCTGTTGTGCTTGTGATTGACCTTGGGTCTGTTTTGGCATAGATGGGATTGTAGGTTGCGTGTGTGAGGTAGTTTAACGTCCACTAAGTAGGACCTCTGCTTGTGATGGGCGTGACTTGCCCAACACATTGCTCCCCAAATGCTGGCTGGGACAGTTGACATAGTTCATGGTGAATCAGAGCAGAACACGGAGACTGGCTTTTTAAAGAGTGGTGCTGGGGGGAAGAGAGTCTCTAGTGGAGAGCTGGGAACAGATGGAGACTCAGTAGGAAGGCAGGAAACCAGATTGCCTGCCTCTAATTTGGCATCTCTGAAGTCAGTGCAGCAAAGCTAGCTTAAACTAACTTGAAGCTGGACCACCAAAGTCTCCTCTAAGGCACATAAATAGAGAGGAAGAGGAGGAATCAATTCTCCTTGAGGCAACCTGTAGCACAGATCTGCTAAGCACGTGTGTTAGACAGGAGAGGAGGTAGGGACAAAGGGGAATAAAACCTACGCAGAGTGGTTAGACAGAGACTGGCACCAGTGGGATTGCCTGACCATGCATGGTGCATGTTTGCACTTGGTTGGATGTAAATGTTAACAGAGGTGGAGGAGGCTGTGAAGAGAAAACCTGAAAAACAGAAGGCAAGAGGTGGTCAACCCAAAACGTAGGATGAGAAAAGAGGTGGGTGTAGCTAATAATGAGCTATTTATTGCAATTTAAAGGAAAGTCGAGAAGGTAAGTCTTGCCTGTACTCAGAGTGCAAATCTCACCCAAGCCAGAGGCACCAGGAGGGCAGTACACTTGTCAGAGCTGATCTATGAATGCTATTCTTAGATGCGGCAGGTTATTTATTATGGATGTTTTGAACCAATGTGTCATAATGCATCATCTCAGATGGGAAAGGATGAGTCTTATTCCTTTAGTCTTGCAAAAATGTCCTGCTTACTGTGCTATCAACTATGAAGTTTCTGCCTAGAACAAAATTCAGTGGGGTTTTTAATTTCCCTTAAGCTTTAACTTGAGTTTAATTTTCCCTTGTGCCTGTATTACAGAAGAACTGAGAAACCAAAAGAGATTGGGACCCCCAGAGAGTAAAAAGTTACCCTTATTCTAAAGCAGGTGATGTATGTCCTGGCCCAAACCTCACCATCTGTGGGTCAAGGCTGCATTTTTGTTTTTCAGCTCCGGATCTGGTGCCCACTTTCCCAGTATCTCCATTCCCGTGTTCTAGAAATAACTACAATCTTTTTTATTTTTCATATGAAGCAGGATGGAGTAGGCAGCAACTTCACTAGCTGCACAGCAGGATGATCAGAATGACACCTTTAGCAAAAGCTTGTTGAACCCAAGATCTTTTTAAGAAGTAGATTCTTTCTGAGAAGAGCTTTCACAGCTGCTCTTCACCAACAATCTCTACTTGAAAGCTAAATGAGGCAATAGCTAAGGATAGAAAACAATGCTTGGGCCACATACGCAAGGACTAAAGAGCTGCAAATGGCATGTTGGCATCTCACAAGTGACTTGTGAGAAGATGGGAGATGCTGTGGAGGCATTGCGATTGCATGAAGCAGTTGTATAAGTCCCTGTGTGGTTCGTAGCCCAGGAGAAGCTGGAGTGAGGAGTGTCTGGTGACAATTTAGTTTCCTGAAAAATCAGCTTGTGAGATTGGCCCAGAACTGGAAAGTCTGGAGAAAGAAGCATAATGTTAAAAAGTATGTTTCAGGACAAGGAAGATTAGGGTTTTTACTTTATTTCCTTATGTCCTTTGTAAAACTACGTTCAGGGGGTTGTGTCCAAGTATTGGAAGAGTGGGGATGGGACTGGAGGACTCTGATGGGAAGACCTGGAACATTAGACCTTGTACAATGCTGACTGTCTGCAATTCTGATAAAGAATTGTAACAAATCTAAGTCCTGATAAAAAGCCATACAGCACTTGGAACATGCAGTGCCCCCTTTGTTATAGTATGTTGTGCAATCTCAGTGTTTGCCAAGGTGGATGCAAGTGCTATTATTACTGAGCCTCCATTTTTAAGAAACATGATTCTAGCTCCTAAAATCACAGATTGGCTTAGAATAAGTGTTTAGAGGGAACTAACATATGTACACCTTTGTCTTTCTGTTTGTTTCATTTGGGATGTTATTTCCCAAGCTTTGCTTGATAAGCATACAGCTTAAAAACTTAAAAATAAATTAAAAAAAGGTTAAAAAAAAACCCAAGCCCAAAGGCTGATGCCTGTCCCCATGGCAGCATGGAGGCCGGCAGCCGGCACCCCTTCCAGCACGCAGGCAAAGGCAGGCCGTGGCTGCAGGGCAGGCGGTGTGTTCCCTGGAGTGCTGCCAGGGACGGGAACACAGCGATGCTGGGGGAGGATCAGGAGGGGAAACAGCTCATCGGTGAGTCAGCTGGCTTGGGACCACTTGCCACAGAGACCTGCAGCTAGGAATGACCCAGCTCCGGCAGTCGTCTTCCCAGGAGAGGTGGCCTATGGCTACAAAACAGGCCTAGGAAAGGCTACAAAAATAATGTGTCTATAAAGCTATTTATACTCTCAAACAGAGGACTGTTATGTGGAATATAATAGAAAGTGAGAGGGAGTATATGATACCCACATAGCTGCCACTGCAGTGCTTTTTTTTTTTAAGGATTGCGAATACAAAGCAAATTGCAAAGGAAATAAAAATCCTCCAAAGGGAGAGAAGGGGAAAAAAGAGAAGAGAGGAGAGCAAGAGGAGGAAGGAGGGGGGACCTGCCCAGGTGGGATGGCAAGTGATTTTGCAGCACTGACGCAGCAGGCTGGTGGTATATCAGCCCTTTTTACCTCATGGTGGCCAGATTTTTGTAGGACTCGTTAAAAGGATCAAGAAAGCACTATGTGTACGCAAATGTAATGAAGGGTTTATTTGTTTGATTGGATTTTTTCCCCTCCCCATGGGCCACATTTACACCCAGCTTGAGGAGGCAGAGGTGAAAGGAGAGTGTATTGAACAATTTAGAGGTGATATCATTTCGGACTCTTGAAAAATTAGACTTTAAAGACCCCAAATAAATTGCTGCATAGCTCAGCTGTAACATGACATTTAGTATGTGTCATAAGTCTTGCTTCAAAATAGAGCCTGCCAGCTAGGATAGCAGAGGGGACTTGACAGAAATAATGGATGGAATGAGACTTCCAGCTGAAGGAGTGAAATGGCGAAGTCTGTAATCAAAACGTGAGGAGCATTTTAGGGGTGATTGTAAAAGAGTTGGCAGAAGGGAGGCAATGAGAGTTTGAAGACTTGAGAAATGAGATAGCCCAGAATTGTACCGATACTGAAACAATGCTGAGAAAGGATGCAACCAGGCCTGTGCTTCTCTAGACCTGGAGAAAAATAGTGCTGTGCCTGGGAGAGAGTAGGGATCCTCACTAGGCAGTGTGCCATAGACATGGAGCAAGAGGTGGTCCATACCCTGGAGCGCTGACCATCAAACCCTGTGGGGATGTAAAGTCAAAAGTTAGGGAACTGTACTCCTACAAGGAGCTTCCCCTGGATAGAGAAAACACAGAGGACAGGAGCAATAAATCAGAGAAGAGCTAGGGGCATTGCTTGGGAGAGCATTGGACTCATAAAAATTGCTGTAGTGTTGGAGAAGGCCAGGCCAAAGACACACCATGTGAGGTAATGGGGCCTGTTCTTGGAGTAACCTGCTCTAGGCACCACGTCTTTGTCTATGCAGAGAGTGGTTGGGAGGTAGCTGCAGGGGACTTGTTGCCTTACCACAGATTTCTGCAGTAGGCAGGATAATCATGCCCCAGGATGAGCTGAATTATCTAGCCATCTGACCAGGCAGGGCAGGAAACATTACTTGCAGGCAGAGAAATGTCTGCTTAGCTCCACTGAGCCACCTAAGCCACATCTGAGCTCTGGTTCCCCACTGCAGCAAATCCGGCTGCTTCCCATTTCAAAGGTACTGTGGTTATGGCTCCATCAGCTCACCCACCAACTCATCCAGTCGTGACTGGGTTTAGCCAGTTGGCTCCTTCTTATTGCATTTTCTTTTCTTTGTCGATTGGCACCCAGTGGAGTGGAGGCACTGTTGCTCTTGGCCTCCATGGGTGAAGACAAGCAAAGGATTTAATTTCAAAGGACTCATTTAGGACCTTCAGAACTGAAAGCATAAAATAGCAAGTCACAGCTCTAGAGGGGACCATAATTGTGAACCAACAGAGGAGAGACTGATACTGTCTGTAGGGGGCTACTGTGGGACTACGGCAATGTGTGGGTTTTTTCTGAGCATGTGGTAAAAGTGTTTGCGTCCAACACTTTTTCATTTCCAACTGAAAAATGATCCCTTTTCTTCCCCTTTCACGTGCTCAATGCATTACCAATTAAAAAAAACAAATCAAATTAGCATCTGTGTTACCTGCAACGTCCTAGATTTAGGGCAGAAAATGTCAATAAGATTTATTGTATAGTAAACCGTATATAGAAACTGTATCTTTTAATTGCTAGACCTATCATGTGGACTTAAAAATGTTATGTTTCTAATTGATACAGGAGTTATAATTAAGAGAAAAAGCGGAGAAATTCCATGCCCATTGGCAGTTGAAGCCTTTGCTGCTCACCTTAGCTATATCTGCAAATATGATGACAAATACAGCAAGTAAGTAAGAATATATGTGTGTGTGCATGTGTGTATTTCTTTCACTCCTTTTCTGTTGCTGCAACGTTTGAGTTTTCCATGTTGAGCTGCAGCTGAGGGCCCAATCCCGCTTTCATGGAATTAATCTCTGACAAAACTGTTTCGGTCAAAGATCAGAAGCTGGCTCTGCATGAGGGCAAGAGCTGCATTGCTAGTGTTGTTTTGGCTCTATCTTCCCATCCACCAGTCAAAAAAAATTTGAGACTTATGTTCTTAGCATCTTTTAAATGACTTTTAAGAAGTGTTGGGAAGATGAGCCAGCAGGCTGATGTTCTTGGCTGCATCAAATTGAAGGCTAAGTAGAGAATTCAACTCGGGTCTACCGGCCCCACAAGTCTCTCAGGCTAGCTCAGCTCTCCACCCCTATCAGCAGATGGTGTTTAGGTGGTTATCTGTGATAATCTTGATACTTGTGGTAGTCGTGTTACCTGGAGCCAGAAGGAAAGTACAATCAGTTGTGGATGTAAAGCTGATCTAGATGATCTGGGAGAGCTGAATGTAGATCTTTTGGCTCCTGAATTCTGGTTGGGGTCCTCAGTGTTAGCTCTTAATGTAGCAGGGAGAAACAGAAAGGAGTAAGAATAGCAGTGGTGAAGCTTGGCTGTGGGAATAGCCATGAGGTGCAGAAGATTTCAAGAATTAAAAATTGAGGAGCAAGAAAAAGCAGCAGGGATTTTCCAAGCCAGTTCTGGGCAAGGCATCAAGAATTCAGTAGAAGAGATGAAAGAGGAGGAGGTGGTTGCTGGAGACCGATGCCGGGATCTGATTTGAAGACATCAATACAAAAAAGAGGTGAGGTAGTAGATTTAAATGGTAACTAAAAAAATGAAAGTAGGAAAGTGGGAAATCTTATGACCGAAGAGCGAATATTTTGGCAGTCCTAGAGTTAGTCATAACCTAAAAATAAGGATGTCAGTCTTTTCTAGTTCTGCCTTATGGAGAGGTGCTCCACATACCAGCACCGCCCACTCTGGCTCTACCCCCACATCCTCCTACCTACTCTTGACAGCAGCAGAAATCATCCGTTGCTCGCAATAGAGATAAACAAGAGGAGAAGCATCAGCAATCTTCTCTAAACTATAACGTAATGTGCCTGAGACTTTTTTAAGTTACAAATTGAAGGGATTCAGACCCACAGCTCCCACCACGTGGATGTTTGTCACGGGTAAGCTGGAGGAGTCTGTATCAGTACTCTTGCTTACGTGGAGCGGTGCAGAGGTGAGGGTGTTGCTGAGGTTTTTCTTCTGAGAGCAAGGAAGTCTGTTCTTTTAGACACTACTAGAAATTTCCAAAATTGTGCAACTTCGCTGTAAATGACTGTCACATACATTGTAAAAAATTTCTGAAGATGATACTTGCACTAGGTATTAAGTCCTGGGTCTGCTTTACCTTTGGGACTGCAGAGTCTTTGTGGTTATTTCTTGCATCCCAGCTTCAAGTGTTTGGCTGAACGGTGCTTTTCCCTCCCCTTCTCTCTTGGCTTTTTAGGTATTTCATTTCTCACAAACCAAACAAGACCTGGCAGCAAGTATTCTGGTTTGCCATCAGCATCGCTATAAACAATGCCTACATCCTCTACAAAATGTCAGAGGCCTACCATGTGACAAGGTATAGCCGCGCACAATTTGGTGAAAGACTCGTAAAGGAGCTTCTGGGCTTGGAAGACACCTCACCCTCCCATTGATGCATTGTTCTTGGTGGCGTAGGCAGGGGGTGGAGGGTAAGCAGAAGAAGATACCACACCTGGAATGGCAAAGTGAGGAACTTGTGACACCACCAGTGCTGACCTTATCCAAAAATGCCAAGTGATGCCACTAGAGAGGTGGAAACTTTGTTCCTAGTAGCAACTGGATGTAAACATGTCCTGCAGAAAGTGCCAGTGGAAAAGCTGACACAAAATTGCCTATGTGAATGCCCTGTGGGAATCTGTACACCAGAAACAGACTTAAGTTAGTTGTCATCTCAATACTATTTGTTGAGCAGGGTCATCTTGTAAAGTTCCTCTTGGGCTAAGAGCTTGTCATAAGCTGGCCATAGCTCAGCAGACCTAGGCGGGCATTACAGAAAACTCAATACCTTACTTGGAGTTATCCAATTCTGGGACAAGCAACGTAAGTCTGCACCATGGGCTGTGGTTGAGAGTGCCTGCCGTCCTGTGAGGCATCGCTGCTGTCCTCCCAGTGTGCTAAACGAAGCAGTTCAGATACACGAACACCGAAGCAGGCGTATTGACAAACAAAACCTTCACAGGCAGGCAGCCAGGAACTGAGGACCAGTTAAGACTTTTTCTTTCTGTCTTTTTTTTTTCCCCTTTGTTTTTATTAATGTAATGTAAGGCAATTTGATCCCAGGTAGAACTTAGCAAAATTAAAAGAAACCAAATACATTAGTGAATTTAAAATGGAAAATACATTACATTTATTTTCTTTTTTAACCAAGATGAAACATTTTATACACAAGCAGTGAGTAACACTGGAAGTATTAACAGTGAGTAAACCAGTAAGTAAATACTGCCTCACATCTTAACTGCCACGGTCAGTGTACAGGTGAGAAATCAGAGTATAACAATTATATTTTTTCTTGATTTCAACTGTATCTTAAATGTTGCTTAAAAATGTAATGGACTGTTAAGGTTTTAGGAACAATGATCTCTTTCTTTTCCTTTTGTAACTGTCAAGACTTTTTTGGTCCATTTTAGAACTTCATTCAATACACAGTTGGCAAGAAAAAATAAGTCACTAATAGCAGTGTGTTTCCCATTATCACTGCGGGGTGTTCTGTAGGAATTCTTCTTGTTAGAATTCAGGGCTTGTCACAGTAGTTGTAATTAAGCAGATTACATGTTTAGCAAAATAACATAGCGTTGTGTTTTACAAAAAGAAAGAAGTCCAGTTGCAACCATACCTTAAACCTCACTAAAACAGAGGAAGCCCAAAGAGTTCTCCTGTCCTGAGTAACACCGCAGAGGACAAGCATCGTCATGAGCTGGTACCCATGGCTGGAACGCCACATTTTGGTGCTGGTGGAATCTGAAGGCTGCTGAAGCTTTGGAAAACAAAGCCGAGAGAGAGAAGTATGATTGAAACAGGGGAGAATTGATACTGAGGTAAAATACTACCCCGCCCTCTACACATTACTGATTTCAGTCCACAACTCAATCAGCCAAAAAGCTCGGTGTTCTAAAGGTTAGCAGTGATGGACACAAACAGAATTGCATTAACTTACAGGGCAGAAATCATGTTGCTTAGAGGACCAGCTGGTTTTAGGTCCCCAAGCCTGAAATGTTTTGCTGAAGAATGACTTGGGTTGATTCAAGAGGAGTGGAGTGATTGAGTGATTTCTTTATCAGTGTAAGCATCACCAGGTTATATGTATCTGGCAAGAGACAATAGAGGGTAACTGACATCAATTTGAGAACTCCCCAAGTTTCATCATTATGTGATGTGCAAATGCACAGCATGGAAATCACGACAGGCTTCAGCAGGGGTTAGTAAATTACTGACTAGCCCAAAGAACATCCTTGCACTGACATCTTTCTATTTCCACCAAAGTTTTTTTTGGAGTAGAGTTAGGGGCACATCTCACCTGGTTTCAGGGAGAGTAAGAGGATGGCCAGTTCCATGGTGGTTCTGCTTGCAGTGCAGCCTGGAGACTGTCCCACACGTCCTGCTCTGCCTGCCAGCTGCATGATGTACAGCAGTGGGCTTCCTAAGCATCCCTTTTCACTTCTCAGTCCACAAGGTCTCCACCCAAGAAACATGGAAGAAAGAACAACACCTTGTGCACTGAGGCCTCCTAGCCTCAAAAGGAAGGAGAGGCTTTGTACCACTCCAGTTCTTGGCAATGCCAAGCTGCATAGGAGCCCAGGGATGAGGGCAAATCTTCTTGGCCCTGCAGAGAACTGAGACCACCCCTCTTCAGCCTGAGTGTGTGTGGTGGCTGGTTCTTGTCAGCCTTGTAAGTACTCAAAGAGGGAGAAGAGCTAGTGTAAGGCACGAAAAAGAAATGGTCAGCAGTATAAGCCCACGGTTTCCTTTTTGGAGGGAATTTCCACAGAGGTACCTAAAGGCAAATGGTGTTCTTAATGCTCCCTGCTTCAGAGAATGCCAGGCTATATTGCAACAGGAAGAGTAGCTACAAGTTCATTATGTCCTGTAAATTTATACGGTAGCCAAAACTGGGGCAGTGAGGAAAGGTCTGGCTGGAACGTTGCTGATGGGACAGCTTGAATGAACAGTAGCTGCTGGGACTCCAATTTCCTTGCATTCCCCTGCAACACTGGAGCATTTGTAAGACACGTATGCCCCCAGCAGAGATGGAGAGGTTTGCAGGAGTGTCTCCTCGGGGACACTTGGCACTTCTGAGGAGTAAGCACAGCACTCTCCAGCTATGTTGTAGCCCCCTGAGATAAACCTAGTGCCCTTGGCCAATTGTTACATTACAATGTATGCTTAAACGCTTGGATCTAGGCCATCCCGTACAGAAAATGCCTTTTCTTTTTCAGGTGGCAGTAGGTCCAAGGCCTTGGAATGTTTAATTTTCCACTAATGTAGGCTGTTAATTACGTGGATTACTTGAGCTAAAATCATGAGGTCCTAGATTTTCGCCTCAGGGACTGGGTCCTGAGTAGTTTTCCCTAGAATTGGTGTTGACGGGGGATTACACAGTGGCTGACTATTACAGGGAAGATGCTTTAGTCTCCTTTGTAAAGGAGAAAAATGAAGACAAAATTATAGCTTTGCAATGAATTTCATTTTCTTAGCCTTAATCATCCCTCATCATTTTGAACTGGTGCCCTACATATGCACAAACATTCCATAAGTAAGCAAAAATATTTATATATATTTATATGTACAAAATGCCTGAATCTTGGCTCTCGAAGCCAACAAGCAAAAGCCACCAAAGCATAGTCTATATCCACAGATGACTATTCCACCTCATCTTCTCCATTTATTGACTAGGAGTGGATAGGGTTGGGGAAAGTTAAGATTTCTCCTTGTTAAAAAAGCATCTTGCACTTTCTCTATGTTACTACAAACGAGGCAACGTAGTTAAGGAAGAAACTGAATCATTTTTAAAAGGCAAAAGTCTGTTAACTGCAGCTCAGCTTTTGTAGCATTTCCTTTACTGCAAACTGTCTTACTCGGATTTGGTTCTTCACCTGCTTGTAAGATTAAAGTTTCTCCCTAGTTAGAGGCAAAAAAAAAGGAGGGGTTACTCTCAAAGTAGTGCAAGGAGGCTAGCTATAGTGTGTGCGTGTGTGTGTTAATTGTGCGATGGCTTGTGAAATGATAGAAAGTTTGGGGTGCTTGGGGGGGGGAGGGTTGTAGCCTTGAGACAATCTGAGTAAGAGATCTTAAGCTCAGCAGTAGCTANAGCAGCAAGGCTTGTTTCTCTCCTGCTGAACTGAATTTTCATTAACATACTTCTGAAAACTGAAAATTACTTCTTTATGGTATGCAATCTTTGTTTCAAAGAACTGAGACCATCAGTAGGACATACTGACCACCTTCTATGCACAGCACTTCTTTCAAGAAATGTCTATCGTGCCACCATCCATTCTTGGAAAACATTTCTTTTCCCAGTATATAATATAACACTGACTAGAGCTTAGAAGCCACTGTGAAATGGTTTCCACTGCTTTTGTCTCAGTTGAAAAATGCTTCAAAGGGCTTGCAGAAACTCTGCCACTTTTTATTTCAGCCCATCTGTGCACCTGACACTAAGGCACAATTTAAAGAAATCTCTTCTCCGTTTTCTCCGAACTTTAATTTCTGTTCTCTATCCCCAACCCTTCTACAGTTTCACGGTAGTCCGAGAATCCCAGTTTATAGAAGTTTCAGTGTCCCTAATGGGTACAACTTTGTTTTCTTCAGACAATTCCCAGAGAAAAATTAATTTAGCTGTTTCCAGACTGACATTAAGGACAGCAACTCAAAACAGCATTCCCATTCTTTACCTCCAGCTACACTTCTGTGGTTTTGTTTTGTTTTGGTTTGGGGTTTTTTTGCTGAAGAGGGTTTTTTCCTTCTAACGTTTATTTAGTAGTCTGTCTTGAGCTGGTGAATAGTGAAAGAAGGTTCCAATATCTCAGTCTTACGTGTCTTAGTCCCCTAGCCCTAGAGCTGATTTTGGTGATGAGTGGGGGATTTTGCTGCACTAATAATTCTGCGCATCCGTGCTACTTTCCATGCAAGGATTGCAAAGTGCTTTAACACCCTCAGCACTCATGAGACATCATTAGCTCCTCGAATAGGAGCTTTCCCTTCCCTAATCAGACACCGAGGCACAGCACAGGTAAGAGGGTGATGAAACTGTGGCGTTTTCACTCCTGCTGATTAAGTCCATGTTCTGCGTTTTCAGTGACTTGGTTCTTGTTCAAATGTACTTTTCCAAACTAGAAATGAAAGCATGCCGAACGTCATTCCACCCTGAAGTAAGGGCTGTGGGACTTTATCAGGACAGGTTCCTTACTCCGGATAGGTCGGTACAAGTCAAAACCAAGTTGCACTGAAGGTAACAGAAAACTGGATAAAACATAGCAGCCCAGCCTGCCTGAGGAGCTTAGAGGAGATAAATGGAGAATCTGAAGCTCTGCAGTAGTCCAGTAATCCATGTGAAACTCAGACAAATCATTACTAAGGCTGACTTGAGAAAAGTCACTGAGGCTTAAGTGGAATATGAAGTCTTCCATCCATCTCTGTTCTGGAGTTTGCCATGGCACTTTCCTGTTGCTAGGACTAATTTAAGATTAATTGTTTGTAAAACAAGAGCTCATCTTGATCTGGTTGAGAACATTCAAGTGTCAAAGGACCCTTAGCAGCGTTTCACAAAGGCAAGGAACTCTAAGCTCAAAACACACGTGCATTTGGCCTGTCATTAACTAGGATATTTTGCACAGACAGATCACATCATCATCTGCTCAAATGCAAGCCTCTCACCAGTGCTACTTGATACATATTCCCTCTTGTAACGTTTCTTTCCAAACCTACCTTTGTTTCCAGAAGCATTATGAACTGGAAAAGCCCCCGTATCATCATCTCACGGTTGGGGCACAGGAGAATATCTGTGCTTTGTACAAAACAGGTCTCTTCCTCTTCTTTTGAGAGGCGGCTCTGTGTCTTCGGAAATCTAGCCCTGGAGAAGTTTCCTGCCCTACACTTTCCTTTACTTCCTTCATTTGATGGATTTAGAGCACATCCAAATCATCCTGCAGGTTCTTGGTCGGTCTGGAAGAGGTGAGAGCAGAGCGTTGGCCTTTCACTTTACTTTTACAGTATTGCTTTGCTGATCCTTTCTGCTATTTTGCAAATCTCAGATGGAACAGGGTAATTGTTTCTGAAGCCTATATACTATAATTGCAATCACTGTGAAGGTGTTGCCTGCTTTGCCCCATTAGTGCTGCCCGTCAGGTTTGTATGGACCCAAAACAGGTATCAGCATCACCACACCCACTGCTCCCATTGGAATGGCTGTAACATTCCTCAGCTCTGGATCGCTGTCAAAGAGAGGCCTTTGACATGGTCTGGGGAGTTTTTTGGTGTTTTGGTTTGGTTTAAACCCTTCCACGCTGATGGGTCTGGTGAACAGCTGTTAGGTATCACGAAAAGGCCTTAAGTGGTAAATCCCTTTTGTATCACTCTTCTGAAGTAATAATTGCTTATATTAGATGTCAAGGTGGTCCACGCGATGTGTAGTGCAAAAAAAAAAAAATCTTATCCGTGAAAACATCACTCTGCAGAAGTGCTCATTCGCTGTAACTGCAACAACCCTTGAATGCGTGGGGGACCTGGATGAAGAACCTAGTGGGAAAGGACCATAACGCTGTCCTGTAGGGCCACGATGTGCAGGATCCAATTGGATAAACAAAGAGGGGAGAGATGAGTGCAATTTGGGGTCCAGGATCCTTGAACAAACAGACTTCATAAGTCAAGCTAGTCTCAAAAGTGTTACTAGGGAAGGGAAGATACCAGGCCCATGCAGTTTGCTCCCAGCCCTGGCAACTCTGTTTCTAAAATAAAGCTGGCAAATGCTTGCACTCTTCAAGTATTTACAATGTGCTCTGGACTTCAAACAGAGCATTTTGTCCTATTTCCACTAGTTACCAAAAAAAAAAAGCCTAGAAATGGAAAAGCAAAGAGCAGTACACTAGGTTCATCTGTCCAGAACCCCAACCCACTCGGTGTCAAAGTAACATTGTGGTCTTGTTCTTCAATTAATCTGTGTCAAGGTGTATGCAAAACGTGACTGCTGAACAATTCGCACCTCTCTATGAAAGGGAGTTACTCATTTGATGGAAAACAAATTGCAAGTCTCTCAGACTTACTTTCACAACCTGGATTTTTCTTCTAGTTGTAGGCCAAATCTTTGCTTGGCATCGCAGTACGGAAATTAAAAATAACTTGACCCCATGGTTTGGGGTGAGATTAGAGATAGCAAAACTCAGATTCATGCCAGAGATTAATCTGATGCCATACAGGTGAGGCTAATCAGCACAGTCTGTTAGAAGGATGAGTCTAAGGGGAGCAGCAGGTTTGAGGCAGCAGAGGGAGAGGAGCCGGGTGATCCCTTCTAACTCTCATCTTTCCAGCATGTGTACCCCCCGCCTTCCCCTGCTGCCTTTGGATTCAAAGGAAAAGGCTGATGTTTAACACAACCAGTCTGCACAGCTGCTTTAGCGACATAAACTCCGCTTTAGCTACACCGCTGGCCTCACGCCATGCCTTTCCTCACACCGTACATGTTCAGTAGTCGTCAGCCTTGGAGTCAAAGCACTGCTGCATGTCAGCACAGCACGGAAGCGACAGTCTGAGGAGGTGCCACGGTAGAAACAGGAGCAATGGGGATTCTGGAAAAGGAATCTTCCCCTCTATGTTTTGTTGTCATTTATTTTCAGTATGTGCAACTTACGTTCCATCAAATGCAGTGACGGTACCAAACGCAAAGGCCTTGCCTGGCCGAGTGCTTTCAAACCGACTCTGTCGGGCTCCGCTCACAACATCAGTGACTGCAGTTTTGTTGCGAAGTTCTATATTCTTTATAATTCTAAAGATTTCTGTTGAAAATATAAGTTCCAGAGGCAAAGCATACACTGCGGTTGCTTTTTCTTTCCTCCCTTATTTTTTTTTTAAAACTCAGAGCAATTTTGTAACAGCCAAGTCTTTCAGGAAATGCAGGTGTGTGACCTCTTTACGGTAAGAGATACGCAACTGTGTTTCTGCACGGGACAGGGAACTACTTTTGTGACACCGGTTTTGTTCTACACAAAGGCACGCTTGCAATAAATTTTTACAAGTTTTGTATACCATGAGCTAAATTCCGAGTTCCAAAAATGTGAAGTGTGGCAACAATAACAAAATGGATTTATAGTATCACTCTGATATCTTGTCATGTGATTTTATTTCTTCAACAAAGTTTGTTTACAATCAACAACTTTGAAATACAGTCAGATATATTACCGGTTGCCTTTCCGTCTCGTTCTTTTCCGGAATAGGCGGGGAAGATGTTTGATAGTTCTCTGCGTGTGTAGGTGAAGGACGTGGAGAAAATACTGCTAGAGTGAGAGCCTGTAATTTATCGAAGACCATTAGAGACAAAAACCTGACGTCTTTATCCAGCCATTGAGTACAAAGGCGTTTTCTTTAAGAACCAAGTTTTAAACGCCTTTCAACGTGGTCTGCACACAGGCATAGGGAAGGGGACTGATGCCCCCCCAATGCCTTCCAGGCACCCACAAGCGATGCTTCCCAGCCACCTCGGGGCAGGGGGGGTGGACACAAGGACACGGGTGGCTGTCCCAGCTCTCAGAGGCGTCTCTGCTGAACAGGATCAGCCTTTCAGCCTTGCTGCTCTAACTCTTCCTGGCGGGGTTTGTCTGTACCACTAATGGTGCCCACCAAAACCATGACCTGCATGACAAATAAGTGGCATTTTCAGGCCAAACCAGTGATGACACTGCCGTTTCACAGCTCCAAGTAGACAAGTTACTACGACCTGGTTTAAACCTTAAGCCACAAAGGGAGCAGGAGCCTTGCAGGAGAAGACATAAATGGGGTTACAGAGGGTCTTTGCCGCTAACTGCAATTAAGATGTCCCCCATGCCTTGGGTTTGTGTCCCTCATTCCCCCATGGCTGCAGAGCCATCTGCTGGGGACCAAGCTGCAGAGCATCCTCCAGGTAAGTGCTAGCGTGGCTCAGCACTGACCTCTTGCTGTTTTCTGCCAGGTGTCTGCCATGTCTAATTTGCTCAGGGTATTTCTTCATAGTAACTTGTGTTTCCCACAGGAAAAAGATTAGTTTGCGTCTAAGCTGACCAAAGAAAAATCCAGACTTTCAGGGGGAATAAAACATTAAACAGAAGCAACCAGCAGTGAGTCCCTTGACCTATTTAATATCTCTATGGTCCCACTCTCTAAAAAGTGACTATTTATCTTAAGTTGCTCAGCGACTATCAAAAAAGGGGAGGGCAGGAGATTCTGGCGTGCTCAACACAGCCAAGCTCTCACAAATCTTTTCAACATATAGGTAGCTGAATCAACACCCCTTAATCTGGTGGTCTGAAAGACATTTTAGTGTGATCTAAAAGACAGTCTGGACCCGTCATGAAATCAGCTTCTCTAAGAAACAGGTTCCTTTTCTCCTATGCCTTGTATTTTTGTGGGGAACCCACAGGTTTCTACTTTGAGACATCACATCCAAGATCAAGGACTGATCCAACCACAGGGCTCGCCTGCACTGTGGAGGCTGCCTCATCCCAAGCGAGTGCTGAGTCTGGAAACATCTGGGTGCATCATCAGGGTGCTGGATGGGCACAAACACACCCTGGCTGCTGGCAGGGCTCCACAAGATGTGAACAGCCACACACAGCACAGCACCTGCATTCCACAGCTGGCTCCATACATGGCTCCACAGGCACAGAGAGGCAGGAGGGACCTAAGGAGATGATTATGAGCCCATGCAGTGAGACCAGCCACATGCCAGTCAAGATGTTCAGCTGTGTCATAAGCCAAACGAGAATGCCCGCGTTCACTGTGGTGGTTGGAGGCCGCCCCCAGGAGCACATGGCTTTGCTCCCTAGTCCCTGGATGTGCCGTGACCAGAGCTAATGCTGTGTGTAATCAGCCTACACGATCAGAGGCGCAAGAAGCAACGCGAATCATCTTTAACACACTAATTGAATAAAACAAGGAATTTAATTTGTGAAATTATGAAGTCCAGGGTCTGATTAAGACTGAGACACACACACACACGACCTCTGTGCTGCCATTTAAAACAATGACATCCATACAGATCAGGCCAGGGCCTGCAGTAACTAAATCTCCTGCAAAATTATTCTCAAGAGAATTCGCAATTAATAATTCCAACAATGTAGTCTTTCTTAATTAAGCTAAACTTATCATTCCATTTTGCGGTGTTTTCTAATATCCTGTTTCTAATATCCGTTGCCGCTCTGTCCCCAGAGAGGAGCAGAGAGAAACAAAGTGCCAAGTTAGAGACGCTGCAGAGAAGGGTCCCCCCAGCCATCATTAAGTCAAAGCACAGGCAGCTCTTAAAGCAGCTTCATCCGAGACTTGAAAGAGCACTTTACATGCAGTAATGAATGGCATCTCATCAGACCCCTGCAAAGCAAAGCCATCTCAGCTCTCCTCAGAGATCGTCTCTGCTCTGGTTTCCTTAGATTACAGCCCAGATCAGACGCACAGCCAGCCACGGTTTTGTCTTTGGGAATGAGAGTTTAAGAAAACAAAAGGCAAAAGGTGATGAGAATTGAGGAGCTAGAGACCTCTCTCCCTTTTCTACCGTTCCCACATCCCCAGGTGAGGGCTTGGACAGGATTCCCCAGGAACACCTGCACCAGAGATGGTGGCACAGGATTCAGATATTTTACCAGCTTTAGCTTTGTTTTTGCAGAAATCTGTTTCCTGTTACAGGTTTTGCTTGGGAACCTGCAATCCTTCCTTCATCCAAGAAGCAAGAGCAAAGCAGGTTCTCAGGCTCATGGGGACTTCGTGATGCACAAACCTGGATGAGAATCAACCTCCCCTGCTCAGACAGGCTCAGCCACCGCAGCGCAGCCCTCGCCCCACGCTGGCCCAGAGGCAACTGCGACGTGAACACGCCGAGGTGCAACAAGCCAAAATATGCTCCTTTTCATACTTTCATGACTTGAGGCTGGATTGCAACCTTAAAAGAAGGGCGAGTTATTCATTCTGCCAGATTCGGACTCCCCAAGAACGTGGCAGGATTTAAAATCGCAGCATTGTCTCATACCTTTGGGGAAAACAGCAAAGCAAACCAATCTCTTCTGGACAGGCACAAAATTTAAAAAGAAACAGCCAGGTATAATGATGCCAAATAATAATCTACAAAAGTGGAAAGTTGTGAGGGAAAGTGGGGGAGGGGGAGAAACACTACATTTGCTGGAAAGATTAGCATCTGCAGCCCAGAATAAACTGCAAATCACTTTCAGGAACTGGAAAAGTTCATTGCCTACTAGTCTATCTGTATCCCAAAGCCTTTTAACATTGAAACTGTTGGAGATAAAGACAAATTCATGAATTAACGTACATATGTATGTATGTATGTGTGAACATTTGGACTGCAAAAGCTGGTCTCCAAACATAAGCAACCGTATCTCCACCCAGCCACAGAAGAAAGCACCCATCCAACGCTCGCAAAGAAAAATATAGCTCTCTACCTGTCAGACTTCCTCTGGTTTGTGCATGCTGTTCCTCTTCTCATTGTCTCTCTGATTCATCTTTTCTCAGTCCTCTCCGTTACTGTGCCCAACAGCCCACTACCACCTGGTACAGAGCTACCTCTGAGATTATATGGAAGAGAGGTGTCCCAACAACTAGCAGCATAATATTAGCATAACGTTTTTGTGTTCAAATAACCACCTTTTTTTTGTTCCTACCCCGTGATTAATATAGAGCAGGTAGAGCACTGCTCTGTTCAGAAAAGCAATTTCAAAAGTGCCACTGCAGAGTTGCACAGTTTCTGTCTTTTCAGACACCCGATAACATCAAGTATTTACCAAACCAAACACGGATGATGACCCACAGTCCGCAGCCAGACTGAACAATCAGTGCTATTAAATACTGCAAGTCAGGCTTAATAAACTTAAAGTAGGAGAGAGAGTAGCACTTTTAACGAAGAAAATTTGTTACTGCAGCCAGGAGCTTGGGGCGTGTGACCCTGGACTAGAGAAGCTCTGACGTATCTGAAAGGTACTTCAGTAGGACTCAGACCAGCTGCTAAACATCTGTATTCCTTACAGGGGTCTTGGCCAATGCAAGGCCATTAGGTAGTTTAAACAAATCATCCATATTCAGCAGCACTCTCTTACCTGGGATGACAGCAGCCAATTTCAAGGCATTGTGTACTACAGTGATTTTAGAAGCTGGTTTTACATTATATAAGATACACCTGCCCTCCCCCTGGCCTGGGGTAAAAAAAGCACACACCAAGTGTAGACATTTGAGCAGACTCGGTCCAGCAACAGCTTTCTATTGCTCATGCAGTAAGCAAAAGAGATTCCTGAACTTTTGTTCCCACAGGCCACCATGAGTGATCCATTTCTCAAGATTTGTCCAACACCACCACCAAATTTTAATG
Source organism: Stercorarius parasiticus (assembly GCA_013396915.1). Lineage (NCBI taxonomy): Eukaryota > Metazoa > Chordata > Aves > Charadriiformes > Stercorariidae > Stercorarius > Stercorarius parasiticus. Next base: position 445,222 of record VWZL01004143.1, read on the forward strand.
GAAACATCTATAGAGGCGGGTTGGATCAGCAGACCATTTGTAAATCACATATCGTGAACAGGTTGCAAGGCACTGGGATGAACGTTTCCCGGATTAATTACTTCCCAGCAGAGCAGCCTGCAGGAGTGATGACCAGGCACCCTCTGAGCAAGGGAGAACAGGTCCTTGACAAAATCGGGCTGCAAGGGAATGTCCCTGTTACAGCCTAAACCTCAGCGGTGCTGGAAATCCTGACCTGCAGCTATCTAGGTGGGGACCCAACCCTTCATGCCTGTGCATCAAGTTTAACCACCAGATACGCCAAACCAGCCAGACCTTACTCTTCTCTCCATGTGCTCACCCTGCCTGTTTTCTCCTCGGCTTTATGGCTGCTGGTCCTGACCGGCTCCGCTTTCCTGCTGCAAATTACCAAATCGCTTTGACACTACCCAAAAGGGAGAAAACTGGAATGGAAAGAGAGAAAGGAAGAATTTCCTCTTACTGTTTTCTTTTCGAACGTCAGGCAGTTATTTATAACACGGTTAGGTTCATTGTTGCGAGACAGCAGGGCCCTTTCCCAGCTGCCAGAGCCTCTCTAGCAACAACAGCCTCGCAGCAGCCTGCAGGATTTTATTGCCTGAGGGAGCTTAACCCAGTTTCTCATGTGGTTAATGAAAATCGGCAGCAGATGAGATTTGCTGTCGCTGCGGTTCTTCGGGACCCTACGCAAAGGCTGAAGCACCCGGGAACAGCTGAGCAGCTCTATCTTCTTAAGACAGATTCACTTAAAATGGGTGGCTGCAAAGCCATCTTCCCCCATTGAAAACAAAGCAAAACATCTTACCTGGAGTCTAGGGGATTTACAGTCTGGTTCAAAAGTTGCCCTTCCCTCCTGTCGGCACCTCAGGGCTGTGTGATTGAGGCACTAAGCAAAGAGCACACTGCTCCCTAAGCGGGTGACCTGAATCCTGCTTTGCCCATCGATGCTGCAGGGCACTGAAGGGGTTTCGTGTGCTGCCTTTCCTCCCCTCCCCATCAGGTAGATGCTCCAGGATGCCAGGTAGATGCACCACAGGACAACCCAGGGGCATCCTCTCCTTTTGGAGCAACACAACAGCTCCACAGTCCCCAGGGCTGAGGGACAGTGTCCTCCACAGAGGGGGACAGCCTTCAAGAGGCACCGGTAACAGGGTCGGCGTCACACATGCCAGGCCCTTATCCACATGGCTACACATTGGCACAGCACGGCTGAAGGACCCAACGCTGCCCTTCATGGCTCCCCCACAAAGTGGTCTGCAAGTGCTCGCTTCAGCACATGTCCAGCGAGAGCATCTCTGGTCAAACAGCATACGAGTGTCCCAAAGAAGTGGCAAGAACAGCAGATTTGTAGGTCTCCGAGCTGCTCAAACCAGTGGGGAGAAGATGGAGCAGGAATGTTTTAGGAAAGGGTGATAAAGGGTCACTATCGTGGGATGCTTTAGACCTTTGGCACCTTCGCACAGGCCTTGAGTTTCATGAGATGCTCCCTGGATGGACCCAAACCTCCCGAGTCGAAGAGCTTCGCTGTAACTTTGCAGCAGTGGTTGGAAAAAGATGCAGGCTGCCAAAAGTTAATTAAAACAACAAAAACAAACTAAGGAGAGGGCTGTGCATATGACAGGGTTCATCAGTCGAATCAGGTAGAGCTTGTGCTTATTACATGCGTCAGACCAAACTCCCCACAGTGAGCTTTCTCTACCTTTCCACCTCCTCAGGGCTAATTTAAGAGCTGATCTTTGCAGCCCATAATAATCATTAGGAAAAAAAAAATACAATCAAATTCTGTTCTGCCAGAAGGAGGACACTAGAACAAGGGAACAAGCAGGAAACTTGTCTTGCTGCCATCTCTGGCTTTCTTAAGGTAACTTGTGCTCCGGGGCACCCAGTGACAGAAAACGGAGCTGCCAGCAGGACACACGGCTCGAGCCCTCCCCGCGAGGGAAGCCGGGCAAACAGGAGCCCGTCTGCTGGGAAAGGGAAGAGGCCGCTTCCCACAGATAAGAAAAAGCAGTGGCCTGATATGTATAGGTGAACACAGAAATAATCGTACAGAGAAGCAGACAGACAAGCGTTTTCTCTGTGGATACCCTCCACTCAGCCTCTTTTGTACCTACAGTCCCTCCAAATCTTCCCTGCGAGGGGAAGGAGTGGTAACCTGGTACTCCTGCGAGGGCTGGTAACATCCCCTGCCCTGAGAGGCAGTCCCCGACAAAAGAGAAAGCGTCATCTCACTGACAAAGCTCTTCACACACAACAACCCCAGCTCAACAAAATGCTTAAAAACATGTTTGTGGCTACACTTGCTCCAGCCTTTGCAGAGGCAGGGAGCGAGGCCAGTGTAAATGCCACCTCCAGTGCAAGTACTCAGGCAGAGCCAGAACAAAGCAAGCAGGCTAAAAGGTCACGTTCAACTCACATGGATTTGTGACCCTCATGAAATGACCCGTTATTTCCAACCCCCCTGCCAGAGCAGGCTCACCCAGAGCAGGTTGCACAGGAACGCGTCCAGGCGGGTTTTGAATGTCTCCAGAGACAGAGACTCCACCACCTCTCTGGGCAGCCTGTTCCAGTGCTCTGCCACCCTCAAAGTAAAGAAGTGCCTCCTCATGTTTAGGTGGAACTTCCTATGCTCAAGTGTGTGCCCATTACCCCTTGTCCTGTTGCTGGGCACCACTGGAAAGATCCTGGCCCCATCCTCCTGCCACCCATCCTTTAAATATTTATAAGCACTCAATTGCTCCAAGGGCATTGCTCACTCCTGCCAGGCTCAGTTCTGCTCTGCACAGGCTGGGCATGTCTTCAGCTTCTTTGCCAGAAATTGTTTTCATCCATATGAAATGGACCACAAAAGCATAGTACCGGGACTAACAAAAAATGGTGGGGCTGCTTCCCACCTATCCCACAGCGCAGGAATTCCCAGGTTGCAAAAGCCACTTTCCCTTTTTGTCATCATTTCTCTAGCAATAGAGCCTGAGGTGCCCCATCTTGAACCAGGACCCGCTTTGTGCCAGGTGAGGTTATTCAGAAGCTCATACAAGCCTTTCTCCAAGCACTGCTAATAAAGGTCAAAATTCAGATGCGGCACACAGATCATTGCATCCAGGCTAATGGAAAATCCCATGGCATGTTTTCAGAAGTCTATAAAAACTTGTTTTCTTCAGAAGCTCTCAAAAACTGTCCTTAGGGACTGTGCAATGGAGAGACACCAGAATGTCAAAGATGCCATCTTCTACCTAAGAGACTATTGAGAGTGCCAATTCTTATGGGTTTATATCTGTAGCGGTTTTGGATGGGAAGGAAATTCTTAAAATAGCATGTGGAATTTGATCCCTGAAGGCACTAGACTTCTGCTATTCACAAGAAAATGCAAAACTAGTTTCCTGATCTTTTCTAGGCTCATTTTTTCATATTTCCTCTTTCTAGATGAAAGTCTGAAATTTAAAAACTTTCTGCACTCATTTGCCATTATGATATTAGAAATCAACAAAAAACCTTTTCACATTTTATGCAAGAGGTTAAGGACACCGCTTTATGAGCTGTAGAAAAGAAAAGTAATTTGAAACATGTACTGGAGATGGGATTCTCCACGTGGCATATTAAATATCAGCTGCTTGGTAATTACTTCTGGGTGTGCTCAGTTGGCATCGCCGCCTCACACATTCCTGGCGATGCCCTGTTGCTTACCCAAGTGTGCTGTTCTCCAAGACACTCTGTGCAGCCTCAGGTATGATCTACCCAGGGCATTTCAGCTGGAAACTGTTGGCCAACACAGACCGAAGGACAAGCTAACCCGGTAACTAAATGCCTACGGAAAGATCAAAGGAATGAGATTAACACTGAGTAGTATTTCCTCCACCTGCCCTCCAAGCTCCCTTCGATCTCTGATTTGGAGACTTCCTGGTGCACGTTTTAGATATTCGCATGTTTTACAGCCTTTTTTTTTTTTCTTCACTGAAGAAGCTTTCACATCTATGGAGTAATTTTCAACAGCGTGAAGAACTTTTGTCTTAAACTTGGTACTCGAAAACATCCTTTTTTTACCTTCTCATTCACTGTTTGTAAAGACCAAGACTTAACTCCCTACCCTTATTCTCCTTACTGTTCATGATCTAACCTCTTCTTGTAGAGTCACCATATCTTTCCAGCTCAAATCAGGTGGAACAAGGCAATTTCTGCTCCATGCTGACAAAGGGCTTCGAATTAACAAGGAAAGAAAGTGGGCCGTGGCATCCGCTCTGTGCCAGTTGAGCTACGTCTGCCTCCCTTACTCCATTTTCCCCATGTCTCTTAAGATTTACCAGCATGCTGTGTGAACACTTTGATCTATTCCAGCACATAATCCTGTCCTGAAAAATGGGAACCACAACAGGTCAGAGATCCCAAGCGGACAACCCATTTTTGGGATGTTCTCCAAGCACACTGACAGATCCTCAAGAGTATCAGAGCAGCAGCCTGCAAGCACTGCTCGTCGACATCTAACAGTGTTTTCCTTGCTGTTTTTTGATCCAAAAAAACCCACCCTGTGTTATCACCTACAGGCCCAACACCAATTTACCTTGTTCCGCTGGATTTGCTGAAAGCCAAGGAAGATGTACCACCCCTCAGGATCATTGACTCAGAGCACCATCTAAAAGCGGGCTGTCTTTACTACAAAGCCCAAAGTACAACACGAGTGGTAAGCATCAGTGGGAATCTTACCCAGGGAACAGCCGTAAGGGCCTCATCCTATATTTACTGGAGTTGAGAGGAGGATCTTCCTTTCTCACCATCCCTTCATCTGCCTTGAGGACAGCTCAGGGAACTGCTGTGGCAACGGATGGTCTGAAAAACCTGCTTCTCAGCTAGTTTAAGGGGCTTAGTCTGTAAGGGGAAAAGTTAAGAGATGACAGAATCAGACTCCAGAAGCTTGGAAACAAGAAGAACGTTTTGAGGAATGAAACTTCATTAGCAGACAAAACAGCTGGGAGTCGAAGTTAGACATTCAGCCTGGAACCAGTTACTCATTAAAGCAAACTTATATTGGAATAGCTGACAAGACGAGAATTAGATCAGCTGAAGAAAAAGGTCTCCCAATTCTCAAATTCTTTGGTTTCCCAAGATGTTTAACTACCTAAATTTTATTTTCAATTAACTGACTGTCCTGCACGCTTCTGAAAATTGATCAAGTCGTCTACATCTGAGCTGAATGATGTTGTCAGAGGTCACATCCAAACAGGAGCTGAGGACTTGATACGGATGCCATTGTTGAAGATGTTACAGCTTCTGCTGTAGAGCACAGGACAGCGAGATCTCATTTTACCTGAAACTATGAATTTACTGACTTTGAAATATATTCTAAGCTGCAGCTCTGCAGCTGCTTCTCCACATCATCTCACTTTGCACCCCCTTCTCTTTCACTTCACGTTTTTTTCATCGTTTCTACCTTGACATCAAGATACTAGTAAGGGTGTCAACTTCTTTTGTAGCTTCTACTGTGACAGAAGCCCTGACCCTCCCACCAGTGACCTAAAGATGCCACCCTCTCTCAGGTAACTCGTTCAATAGGAAAAGTAAAAGCAACATCTTTATACAGTTCTGCAGCCAGCTGGCAGAGAGCCTAACACCAGTACGGTTTGCGCCATACCACACAAAACACAAACTGCATGCAAGACGGAGCATTTCTTTCTCAAGATTGTCTAAACCAAAGCATTATGTCCCTTCCAAGTAGGAAAGTCCCTATCAAACATTAGTGTGATGCTGATACCAAGACCTTGATGCAACTTAAAAAAAATTCTTCTCTCTCTCGCTCTCTCTTCCTCCTGTCTTGCCACTACAGGCCCTGCTGGCTTAAGACTCAGATATCAGCAATAAGGCTGTTTTGGTATAAGTAATAATAATAATAATTGTTATTAAAGGCATCTCAACTGGAAAGCAAAACAGAACATCCCTCAGCTCGGGCTCTCTCATGAAGACAAAAGGTTTGATTTTATGGTTTAGTTAAGCGAAGCTCGAATGGCTTTCAGCTACTGAAAGTAACAACACTTTCCATGGGGTCTTTTTTGGCAGCCTTCCTCATGCCCCATGCTGGCTCACCACGAGGCATTCCTAATGCTCCTTTTAACTGCTGCTAGGTCACAGATCAGCACAGGGCAGTGACAAAACTGTACCCAAAGTCTCACAGTGATGAGCAGGGAGGAGCAATACCTTAAGCAGATGCTGGATCCCGCACTCACAGGATGGGGAAGCTGCTTCCATGTTTCGCTGGTGACGAAGGGAGGGGAGTTCAGCATCTTCCCCCCTTGCCTGCTTCTGGTTATGAAACACCACCACTTTGTGCCAGCTCCAGCTCTCCAGACCCTTCAAAAGGCCGACTCAACTCTGCACGATAGACAGGAAAAAAATACAGTTAATCTTGTCCTGCTGCTTTATTCACTTAATTGTCTCATAGAAGGGGCACCAACACTAGCACAAGGGAGGGGAGGCAGGATCAGCATCCCTTTGCGCCTCGGCAGCAGCAAACAGGCTGGCTCAGCTGAGCACGGAGCTGCCACCGAGTAATCCACCTCACGTCCACTTCAAACCCAACTTGATGGACAGGAGGAAAGGTGGCACGGAAGTTAAAAAGTGAAGAGAAAAGCGTTTTGCGGAAGTGGTGCTCGCCACGCAACCAGAGCACAACAGACTCTTTGCAGTTGTTTTCTAACCCTGGTTTTACCCCAATGCCCAGCTTACTAAAGGTGAGGTTTAATTAATACAGGTGCGGCAGAAAACATAGCTATTTGCTACTTTCAGATCCTTTTAAAAAAAAAAAATCCTTGTGTTAAACCCATCTGCTGGGCAGAAATAGGGACTTGAAATCAAACAGGTCTCTTCCTGCATGCAGAGCAACAACACACTGCCGTGCCGCAAGAAATCAAATCAAATCAAAAGGGTATTTTGCACCCATTCAGACAACTTCTTGGAGGGCTGTACAGAGAGAACATCTGCGGACTGATTTGATTCCCAATTTTTAACCTTGATTACTAGCAGGTCTTAAAATAGCTACTGGATGTTAAGCTGTAAATAAAATGTGCAGTCTAACAAAAGATGCAACCCTGACATTTGTGCTCATTCTGTAATCATGGCTTATTATCCCAGACTATTTTTTTCAGTCGTTTCCATTCATTTGGAATCATTCTGTACAGGAACAAGCCTCTTGCCAGAACGTTCTGTAACAAGTTATTGCTATGAAATTATTCATTGTATTTCAGGCTGAATGCGGACACATGCATGCAACTGAGGCCCACAAAAATTTTACGGCGTATCTACATTTAATATACACCTAAGTAAGGCAAAGTAGGCACTGGTGTTTGTATACAAAAATGTAACGTTTTAAAAATAACTGAGGTTATGGCAGAAACACCCCAGACAGGAACTGGACAATGCTCTATAGGACCGACTTTAAACAAGACAATGGTCCTTACCTCAAGCAGATTACAGCCTTTTACTCTATCCTGGTATTCAGCTTCCTTTCCAAACACTTGCAGGCATGTACCTTCTTGAAAATTCAGGATTTAAAAATATGTTTTTATTAACCCACAAAGAGGAAAGATTAAACGTTCCCTTATAAAAGGGGTATAAATATATCTGGTTTTATGTACAGTGACAGGCATGCAAAGTAAACCCATGCAAAGAAACCAGCTAAAAAGCGTGACCTGAAATTCCAGAAAATTAGTACCACTGAATGGGAAACTTTTTTCATATATATGGGTATAAGGCAAAGGAACCAATGGAGTTCTGGTCAGAAAGTAATGCAAGATTTGCTAGATGGTTCATTCAGTCCTGATACTTACACCAAGAAGTTCACCAAGAACAATATGCACAGAAAACACATAAGACACTAGGCGGAGACCTAAGAGACAGACTTCTACATTTAACATTGGATTAGATAAAAAGCTTCTGCTGCCAGAAGGCTGTTGTAATTATCCTTTAGTATTACCTGTCAGCTGACAGGTGTCAAAGGGCACTGAAGATGGAGATTCCTCATTTGAGTTCTCAGATAGAATCTGCAAATGCAAGGTTGTTTCTTTTGTTTACTGCAGTTTGACAGGGCCTTTTTATTTTTGCCAGCCATAAATATTAAAGATCTATTTGCTTGATTTAGTTTAGACTTTTGAAAGGTGCCAACTAGTCACTGACTTCTGGAACACAGGGAAAGTAAGTTTGCACCCAAGAACCCTCCTTTCCTACAGTGTGGTAAGTAAAAATCTTCCTGTCAGTACAATTAACAGAGTAGAAGTGTTTAAATATTTCCTATAAATGCTCCTGCGGGTTATGCTAGCTGATCATGTCCTTGGGGCTAACTGCAAAGCTAAATTCCTTAGACCAGCAGCAAGGATCCTAGTCCTGCATGCCACAGAGTGAGAAGGAAGGATGTGCCCCAAGGACTGACTTGAGGCATCTCTGAAGCAGAACAAAACATCACAGATGAGATTTTTTTACCTCATTGATTCTCCTGCTTCCCATTTACTGTCCCAGAAAGCATCGTACCGTCCCCTACCTGTTTGGCTTGCAGCCCACCTCTGCCAAGGTGATGCTGTAACGGAACACCATGCCCTGGCTGTGGCCCCACTTACTCTTACAGCAGTAGGAGAATCTCACACTTTCACAGTTGTCCATCACCTACTGTGGAGGATTTGGTTCCTCCCAAACTGTGCCAGCCCAAGTTCATTTGCAAGCTCTCTAAACTAGACCTATGAAGAGTCCACCTCCCCAAAATATCTTTCTTAAAAAAAAAAGTCTTTTTTTGTTTTAAATACAGAGTATTTAAGATCTGGTTTCCAGTGCACCACAGACATCTGAATTACTACTCTGCACAACAGAGCAGAAAGACAATGCGAGCAGATGAGGACAGGCACCCCAATGGACTACGAGAGCTGCTGCTGCAATCATCCTGCAGGCTGCAGGAGGCCCCAGCATGATTGACACAGTGGTTTCTGGCAGCAGAGAGGGTCAGTGGAAGTCTGGAGAAGATCAGGCCTAATGGGGCAGGAAGGGGAGTGCCTTAACAGTATATTTTCAGGTGACTACAACAGGCAGTGTTAACTCACTCTTTAACGTAAAGCAGCTTCCAAAATAAGACAATTTCCTCAAACTTACCATATTAAATACAAATTCTCTTTTCACAAATGCAAATATACACCCACGTGTACACACTTTTAGAAACGTAATTTTATGAAACTAAGTTAACTGAAGCATTTGAAAACTACTTCCATCTAACAATCTCCAGGCAGACTTCTTGGTTTTACTCAGTTATATTAAAAACCACACATTTATCTATAAAGCATTCTTCTTTATTTAAGTTAAACAATTTTTCAAGGATGGTTTCCATCTATAAAATGAACAAAGTACAAGCTCTGTACAGCAGACTTTTCAAACCAACTGAAAAAACAGTTTCCAAACTATGTTTTGAAAATCTGCAAAACAATATCACCATTCTTGCTCTGAAGACAATAAGAAAAGTTCTCAGGAGACTCCATCGCAATTTGCTTCAAGGGCTCTTAATTTATCTTTCAAATAGGCAAATTTCTTCAACATTAAAAACCCCTAAAATCACAGTAAGTAACTTTGGCACACTGTCATGTAAACATAACAAAAGGATACCGCTTCTTGTCTGTTCTCTCAAAGAAAAGCAATGCTGCCTTTAACATACAGCTCCTATATTAAAACCCCTATGCACAGCATCCGTGGGGAATTAGTGAAAATATTCCTACTTTATATGATAGCAGTTGACATTAAAGACTTAAGAGGTGGAATATGGATTTTTTTTTTTTTTACAAGCAATTCTGATTCAGAGTTAAGAGACAGGTCAATATTCAGAGTTGCAACTGCTGATTTCAGTTAGTACTACCCTTACTATGATCAAAGTTGTAAATGGAAATACTTCCATGGTAGAGACTGAGTAGTAGTTTGTTTTCTTTTTCCCTTTTAAATTCCATTTTTCAAAACCTCAAACAATTGACTTGCTGCTGAGCCCGTATTTCAGCATTTATTTTCCAGAATATGAAGCAATCTACTGCTATGTTTGTGAATCACGCTCTTCAAGTTCTCAGTTAGGTTAAAAGGCTACAGATAGGGAAAGACTAAAAGCTGAAAAATAGTTTATCCACTGTACAGCCTCTAAAACTGGCAAGTTTTGGAGAAAGTGGATTGTGAAGAAGCCGGGGGGGGAGTATTAATTATTCATAGAAAAAAGTCAGATAATGGATGGGAGAAACGGGATTTCCCCATCCCAAAGGTATGCAGGTACTTGCAAGTCATGACTTCAGACACACAAGGTATTGACTAGCACAGTTAAAGCCGTTTTGCCCAGAAGAGTCCCACCTCTACACCTCATGTAGAGATGCAGCCAAAGGAAACTAAAAAATGGGGAACTACTCTATTTCCAGGAACAAAGAAAGAAGGGAACTGTACCAGCATACTACAGTACAGCAGGTGTTTTTCATCTCCTTATGATCAACCCTTACATTTTTCCCCGAGATCCATCATCATACCAAAACCACTTTCTGGCACTGCATGTCTGCCACTCACTTTTGTCAATGCTGTCTCACTTATTAATACTTATTTACCTTTCATTTTAAAAGCTCATTGAAGCATTTGCTTTTAATAAAAAAGTACATAGTCTACGCAAACATAAGAAAGGACAGGTCAAAGTTGGGGTTAACTTCGACAGTATTATTTTAATATAAAAATGACATCAGCTAGACTGAAGCTGCAAAATGCACGGGTTCTATGGTTAAAAACACATAGGATTTGCTGGTATCCAGGCTGATTCCTAGAGCCAAGCCTGAATCCATTCAAAAGCTCCATTTAAAGAAACAAAATGGAAGAAAATTTCCCAGCAGTAGGTCTATAAATTAAGGAAGTGCAATTCAGAGATATTACATAGCTGCTCATCCTTGCAAATTAAAATTCAGATCTTGTGCTGTCAACAGTAACATTACTATTCTATCTTATTTCTACAATTCAAAAGGGGAGTTTGAGACAAAGAAATTTTTCTCATTAGAGCCCAGAATAAAACTGTGCCGAACCCACACAGCTGCATGAAAGCTCTGCAATGTTTATGTGATTTTGTAACAAAAGGAAGAAGTATTTTAAAGACAAAGTACTACAGAAATGATCAACACAAATATCAAGTACAAGTTTAACGTTATCCAGAGCACATGTAATGAATTTCCAAGTTGGAATAAACAATCCGAGCAATCACCTGTGCAGATGCATTGGCTTATTCTGCTATTTTCTTTCTCCTCCTGAGTTTCATGATCTCCAGTGAGGGCAAAGTGTTAAGAAGTAGATCCAGTTTGTGAAGCAAAAGCATCCAGTGTTAGCACGGACATCATACTCAGCAGCACAAAATCCGCACCTTCATAAAGTTTCACTCTCCTAGCAGTCCAATCCAATTTCTGGTTATACATATGTCAATCACTTCGTTGATAATTATAGGATGATGAAAACTGATATAAATCGTTGGGAGCTGACAATATATATACTTTTATATATTTATATTTAGAGTCCATCATAGAAAAGTTCATATTCAAATTACCAAGTACACATAGGAGAGAAAAAAAACCCAAACCCTTCAAAATGACACTTCTGTTTCTGGAAACGACAAACCATGATTTCTATGCAAATGGAGATTCCAAATGACCTTCTCCTAGTAATTTTTCCCACCCTCCCTCCCACACCCTGTTCCCCACAGGTGTTTCTTCAGATCCTTTTTTTATCATACATCAGTTGTTCCTAGAGTTAATAATCTGCTGTGCAAGTACGTAACTGAAGACAGAAAGGAACCGTTGAAGTCTTCACACCAAGAAGGAATTGTGCTGCAGTCATGTTCAGTGACATCTTTGCAGTGCTCCAAGTCTCCTGGATCCCCGCTGTCTGCTTCAGCACTCTCCTACTTTCAGATAAAGGTGGAATACTGAGGTATATAAGTTCCGTGGAAAGTTTTAAGAAATACATCAGTAATTCAATCAAAACTTCGACCAACGTCTATGAATCGAAACAGCATTTTGCTTTTAAGTCCTTCTACTGCTGCAGATTAAGTGTGAATTTCCACTGTTGTGACAAAGAAGGACCGCAGATCTCAACGGTGAGACCACCATTTTTGGCATTTCGGCTGTCTAGACAGAGGTTGCTGCCAACGTGCCTCAGTTTAGAATTGCTTTCAATTTGTTCCCATTTCTGGAAGAGAAAATACAGTTACTGAGCTGGAAAAGCAGGAAAAGGACAAGTTCTACATCCTGCTCTTTGAAGTCTTCATAAGTTTCCCTGGCTCGTGCTTAGGAAAGCTGTGAAAACTGCAATAACAGTAGGCAGTTTAGATGATCCTTGAATAAGAGCATATATGTTATTGCAAGCCTTGCCAAAACAACTGTTCATTCAGCTAACACACTGCAATAGACACAGAATACACCAAATCATTTTCCTCTACTTCAGCACTTCTCAAATACGCTGTCACACCACCTTACCCATGTGAAACCTTCAGTCTGAAGAAAAAAATAAAAATCAAAACCCATCCATGTAACACAACAATTCTGAACAAAGAGAAGCAAGAAGCACAATTACTAAAGACACCTTTACAGAAATCTGTCAGTGACCTTTCGATTATACAGCAGGCAACCAGTCACCCTGTGCTGTCAAACTCTTTGCCCAAGGTGATGCCAAGAATAGAGTAAATCCCAAACAAGGGATGTTAAATACAGAATGTTGTATTTCTTATATATTGTGCCTTTAAACCTCATCAAGATAATCTTATTTCCTTAGTTTCCTTTTCTGAAGAGTAGCAAGAATATTCTTCCTTCATCAAGGAATAGCATTTCATTTATCTGTCTGCAAAAATTTAGATACAGAAGCAGAGAAGCTGGCAGACAATCAGAACTGATGACTTAGCAGAAAGATATGACTTGTTATACGACTAGATCAAAAAGATGGAATGACTCTGCAAATGTGATTTTCTGCAGGCATGGGAAATAGACAAAGTTACAATGCTGCATTTTTAAAAATGAATTGAAGGAGTCTAGTGCTGTTATAAACAGGTCACAGCTGAAAAGAAGAAAGGAAAGCCAAACCACACTCTTCTGAGACACAGACTACATAATCTTAAAACTTCACTGAATAAGACCTTTCAAAACTACATTGTGGAATACGTATTCTATTTCAGAAAACAGACGTGGCAGTTGAAGACTGTTACGCATCAATGCTGTTGGGTGAAACCTTTACATAAGGCCAGCATTAGGATAAAACCTCTATATGTTCATAAGAGATTGTCACTAGCATATGAGAAGAAAAGCTTAGTACACAAGCTATTTCCTGCAGCTCTGCCCAGATGTCATGCATCCTAACTTTACACACACAAACAAGAGCGAGACAGAGTGACAGCTAGAATGGACAGAAGAAATGATTACCAGTGCATGTTCTTGCGTTCTCATTCACAACCCTTGTTTTCCCCACTGTTTGCAGAGAGCATTCACAATATACTAACCTGTCTGCTGTCGTTTTCCCTACAGCCCTGAAGTTTTATTAGTGAACCAGGTGCTCTGTCCACAACAGTAAGGCACAAATCCATGTGTTTCACCGACTTGTCCTTTGTTAAGGCCCACTCCTAGAGAAAGGAAGAAAAAAGTATACCGAACTGTTTATACGAACATATGCACAAAAGTGCACATGCAGTTTCTGCATATATAGCACAGTTAAAATCCTGTAAATAGCTATGTATGAGGATTAGAACAGTTCATTGCTTCCCATAAAGCAGGAGAGGAAAAAAGGTCCCCTTCAAACACAGTAATTCCAATTGGTTCAGTATCCCTAAATCAGCTCACAAGCTGGGCTGGCTGTTTGCCCCCTCTGCTGGCTTTACACAAGTACAGCAGGCAGTCACAGAGATCCCCAGGTTTACAGTATTTGTCCAGCTATATTTTTATTTCTCTCTCTATATAAATATGCGTGTGTGTATTATACAGTTCCCATATCTTCTATGTAGGATAAATTTATATATATGTAAAAAATACATATATAATTTTATATATATATATATTTATATAAAGCCTAAAAACCTGGTTTGCAGCATTGCTGGCCACCCTACCCACACACTAAACAAAGCATACATACCACAGTGAGGAAAGAGTTATTTCTTACTATGATAGAGACCATCAGAAAGCAATACACGAGAGGGCCAAACTCAAGGGTAGAGGGAGAAAATTACTTCCTATCCAAGGCATGATGTACAATAGAATTTTATTTAAATGCATTTAAATATGCAACTCAGAGTAAAGAAGAGCTGTTCTATACGTATTGTTGCCCAGCTTGCTTGGTCTCAGCATTCACCTACAGGGTCTGATCTTGCACTGATGTTCAGACTCTCCATGCACTTCTCAAAGTTTGGTCTCCAGGATCCAGATTAGTCCTCATTCGTCTAATTATCCTTTGAGGAAGAAAGCTGATCTAAAGCCACGCTAATTATCCAAATCATGCTCATCTCTACTTAAAATGTCATGATTAGCTTTTCTCCAGCAACTAAAGAGAATTCAGAGTTGTATAATACAAGACTCTAGATATAGAGGGCCAAGTCTGTCTGCATTTAAATGTTATTTTGCAAGCAATCTGTGTTTCAGAAAGAAATTAAGTGACTAATCCCATAACTACTTCTTTTTTCTTAACTTCTTTTCTAATACCGTAACTGAATTTTTGGCTTGCATAATTACTTTTAAACTCAGCAGATTTAACAATTATTAAATTCCTTTGAGAACAGATGCTCAGGAAACAACCAGAACTTCTAACCCACATCATTACAAGTAATCACCATCATACAGGTAGCAAGCCATTAGATAGGTACCATATTATGCAAGTACTAGAATAATGACAACTATGCAAAGGGAGGAGAACTCTCTGTATCCCTTTATTTGCCTCCAAAACCCTTTAGCTGAAAACTTTTTTCCTTTCACTCTCAATATGTTAATCTCAGATGACAGCAAAATTACTTGCCTTCTCAGTTCTGTCCAGTTCGTAAGATGTCAACAAGAATCATTAATAGCCACTTTTAACAACTTAAGGAATTAAGCAAGTTATTTTCAGAGCTTATCAGGATTCATAAGTGACCCTAAAACAGTCTGCCCCCTTATAAGATTTATACTGAATAGTGACAGTTGAAAATACTACCAGGGAAGTGGTAAAACTTGTGTTTGAGAACCCTGCAGTCAGAGAAAGTTAGAGCCTTGAAAATATTGCTTTATACATCTTCACCCTTCCATCAAAAGGCTGCAAGAGCCCCAGACACAACAGAAACCACGCAAAAAAATTAACACATTTAAAGGACAAAGGCACTACTTCACAAAAAGCTCCAAGCTCTGCTGCTGGAGACATCTACATGACAGCCCCTTCATGTTATGAAACACAGTATATAGATGCTATCCTCCAGTGATCAGGAACTATGACTAGCTATAACAGAAATAAGACTAAGCAAGTTCCACTGCACCAGAAGAGAAGAATAGTTGCAAGTAGTGTATGTGCTCAGGGCACAGGCTGGAAATAGGATAGCTCCACGTAACAATTTGAAAATCAGGACATCTGAAAAAACCTGTGTCAAACCAGAAATCACCACTAACCTGAAACCTTCCCCTTGCACTTAAGTGCATTTGGCTTTACTTTTAGCTCCTTATCATAATCCTACATATTTGTACATAATTGTCAAATACACCACAATTTCTTCAGCCCTTTACAGGTGCGCCTCTGCCTTTTTAACCATGGAATTCTAGTAACCTTGGGGAGGAGGGGGGCAGGGCAGAAAACCCATTTTGACTTAAATTTTGCATTTTAAGTTGTGTTGAGTGTAAACCAGAGAACACTCTTCAAATTATAGGAGGTGGTCTGCACAGCCTATAATATCTGAGTAGTCTTAAATCCAACCCCCCCCCCCAAGTCCTCTTGATAAGAACAGGTACAAAAGATGCAGTACAGATTTAAAGACTCTGCTTTGTTCCCTATCCCTCTTCTCCATGCTGTTCATTCCTTCCAATCCAATACGAATTCTGCTTGGACATAAAACCTGTGTTTGACCCATTCTGCCTTTTAATCTGTCTGCATGGCCTCCCACAGGACCTGTTCAAAGCAAGTGTATATTGCTTTGTCAAGGTCAGCTTCACAGAAGAAACTACATAGAAAAAGAGGGTCAGGGGAGGGGAGTTTGAAAGAGGAAGATAACTTTGTGTATCTATAAAGAATACACAACATCACCTGAAACTTCCAAGATTTCTGCACCAAGGAAATTCTGACACATCCACCCTATCTCTTAAAAAACACTATGGTGTTCTGAAAAGATGAGCGCACTTTCATAAAGATAACAGAAAAAGCCTCCCCATATACATTCTCTTTAATGATAGGGAAAAAGAGGCATATCAAGTGTATGATGGCAACATACTCAAATCAACAAAGAATCATACAATGGTTTAGGTTGGAAGGGACCTTAAAGATCATCTAGTTCCAACCCCCCGGCCATGGGCAGGGACACCTCCCACTAGACCAGGCTGCTCAAAGCCCCATCCAGCCTGGCCTTGAACACTTCCAGGGATGAGGCATCCACAACTTCTCCGGGCAACCTCTTCCAGTGCCTCACCACCCTCACAGTAAAGAATTTCTTCCTGATATCCAATCTAAATCTCCCCTCTTCCAGTTTGAGGCCATTACCCCTTGTTCTGTCACTACATGCCCTTGCAAAAAGTCCCTCTCCAGCTTTCCTGTAGGTCGCCTTCAGATACTGGAAGGCTGCTATAAGGTCTCCCCGGAGCCTTCTCTTTTCCAACATGGTAACTCTTCCAGGAAATAACTTCTTTATTATAGTCTTTGGCTGATTTTAGGGTTTTCCCCTTCTAATTTAAATCAGAGCAAGCAAAATTCTGATACTCATTCAACAGTTGATTTGTAATTGGTCAGCATTCTAACAGATGTACTTGAAGATTTAATCTTACATTTAATTTATAGTCAGGTTGATTCTGAAAATAATTTAGTGACAAAGCAGCTCACAAAACAGTGAGCACATACGCATAGACTTTGTGATAACTAAGTCACAACTGCATAAATAGATTCTTTGAAATAATTAATGCTCTCATTTACAGATTTGACACATTTGCATTTATTTTAAGAGTAGGATTAGAAAGGATTTGTTGAAACACTCTCTTTACTGTGAGTGAATAGGATTATGACATTTAGGCACCTCTGTTTTCAACAAGAGCCAAACAGGGATTTAAGACAGATTTTTTTTTTTTTTTTACACCCCGCTACCACAAATTGGAAATGACTAATAGGGCATCACAGTAAAGCATTCTTCTATGTTGCTGGCCTTAGGCAATATGCTTAATACAACCCAAATTTTTTTTAAGTAAAAATCCCCTTAAAAAAAATCACACACACCAATTCTTTGAAAAAAGCTTTCTATACAAGTACAAAGCTCCTGGTAAGGAAGTTACTGGCTTCTAGTGTAAAAGCAAATATTAATAGGGACAAAGGAAGGGGATAATCTGATGCACATTGGATGTATCTCTAGGCTCAGATTCTAATCCTGAAAATGCAAAGTTATATTTGAGGGAGAAGTTATTTAGCCAATCTGTTATAATAACTGATCTGCTGATTTGGCTTCATCTTCCTATTACCAGCACACAGTACCTGCTTGAGTTAAAAAGTTTCACTTCTGTTTTTTTTTAACTTAAAGGTCACATACTGTGGAAAAAAAAAAATAAAATCAATGGCATACAGACCTGATTTCCTCCGGCATTATGACATTCATAAACTCCAACAACTCCATCTGCAAAATGGCCCAAAGTGTCAAGGCAATTAGTACCCTGCTGCAAAGCCCCAAAAGCTATATCTTGATGATCAGGTACCCTAAAACGAAACCAGAAATATCTGATTAATGTAATTTCTTTATATTTTTCTTTTTTAACTCCTTGTCTTTACTCGGAGTATTTTTAAGATGACAGGTTAAACATGAGTGATTACTACTATCTGGAAATTTCAATCATCTTCTGAAGAGGGAAGGCAATTATCTGTTCATGAACTGATCAAACATGAGCAAACTCGCAAGCTTAGGACAGAATATAAAAAGACTTGTACCAGAGAATGAGGATGAACGTACAAATTCAGCATAAAAAGCAAGTTAAAGATGACTTAACATCATCATTTTAAGGTCACTCAAGCTTAATGCTATCAGCTAAGGTCATCAAGCCCTCTTGCTCTTTCAGCCAAGCTAGCTTGTGGCAGAAATATGACATTTTAAATTTTTCCAGACTGTTTTTACTGAAGTGTTAGAAAAGTGAACTTGTGGGGTAGAGCCCATGAGTTCACATCAAAGAGTAAGGCAATTAGCTCTTTTTAAAAACTTCAGACTATAATATGAGTGTAATAATTCAACCCAGCAGAATGAGCACATGAGAGATGACACAGTGTAAGACAGCATTACACTTCAGTAATGCTTATGGTAGCACATTTTCCAGGAGAGCTTGCAAGATGTATTTTTTCTGACAACTTAAACAAAAATAAATATCCTCTGGCACTTTTAAGAGAAAAATAAGGAATAACTTACTTCCTCAGCATCATCCTGGTTTATGAGACTCTTTAGTATGTGTTGTTCTGTACATGTTTCACTAGGACTGTAATGGCTGGTACTTTTGCATTCCAAGCCTAAATGCCACTAGCAGTTACCTGACTCTACTGACATGAAGTGCCCCCAGGAAAAAAAAAAACAAGTATTCTTATAAGCCACAGAGTATCTTACCATTACACTACCAATATTAGGTTGACAGCAGACAAACTAGTTTACAGACTCAGATCTGACAGACATACTTGTTAACAGATTATTGAACAAAAAGCTTTTTATCCTTTCAAAAACTGTTTTTCCTTGAGGATTTTTCATTAGTTAGGATGCATTCATGTTACAGAAACTGTTAAGAGACGCTACCCCTCATTTCCGTCTT
>VWZL01004143.1:464244-530519 GCA_013396915.1 Stercorarius parasiticus
ATCCAGTGACGGAGAACAAGAGACAGAAAGAGTAGAAGACTCAGTTTCTTAGAGTCTTAGACATCTACCCTTGCCTGCCAAATGTAGAAGGCCCTCTCGTCTGCTGACTCCTGTTAACTTGTACTGTACTGAGATTGTCTCCTCACTCAACTAGGCATGTGCTTTGGTGAAGGCAAAAGCTTTAAAGGGATGACAACAGGATACAGAACACCTCTGAGCAAACAGCTTGTGCAGGAGACTAACTTCAGGCTCAGACAAGTTGAGTCCTTTGGACACCGTTCTCTAAAATACCTGCTACTGCAGCTGTAGTCATGCTAAGTAGAAAAAGGAAAAGGAGCTTACTAGGGGAAAAATTTCTCTTTATGAATGGAACTAATAAAAACCAAAAGCAAGTAAGCCTGCACGAGGCATTGATTTCACAAATAAATTAAAAGACATCTTTTACATCCAATGAAGGGGAAAGAAACAGATGATTTCTGGGGAGGACAAAAAAAGAAAAAAAGAGAGCTCCATACTATCTCCGATTCAGCCAAGACTCACCGTAACTCAGGATAAACATTTTCAAGATACCACTTGAAGGGTTTGCAGCTCAGTCTCTTTCTGAGTTCCATTCGGCTTTGAATACTAGAGGGGAAAAAAAGGAGCAGTTTTCAAAGTCAGGCTGTTGTCTTCATATACATTAAGGAATACACAGAAAACTCAAGAACAGTAGAGCTATCTCTTCAAGAGATAACATGAGACCTAGTACTGCTTTCACCTCAGAAGGTGCAGTCTCATGAGGAATAAATGAATAGGGCAAAGAAGCACTTGTGACTTA
Organism: Stercorarius parasiticus; assembly: GCA_013396915.1. NCBI lineage: Eukaryota > Metazoa > Chordata > Aves > Charadriiformes > Stercorariidae > Stercorarius > Stercorarius parasiticus. Next base: position 465,062 of record VWZL01004143.1, read on the forward strand.
CTTGCCATAAGGTACATTCCTGGCTGAAGGCACTGCTGCATAATAGAAGTTTTTATACTCATCCATCCAGACTTCTGCTGCCCTGCGTGTATTTCTAGGGACAATCATATGAAACACACAGGTTATATTTTCTCTAGCTGCAATTAAACCATATCATTTATCCTTGGGTTGATTTTAATCCTTCCTAGTACTACATAGTCAGCTGCCTCAAGCCAGGCAAAAGATTCCCTATTAAAGACCCAAGTAATAGAAAACCATTAGAGATTAACATAACTGAAATCAATGCATCTATAATGAAATTTATGCCTTTTCCACACACATCACTACTTCAGGTTTTCATCCAGAATTTAATACACATCTTGGAGTTCTTTCTGCAAACTTCATTAAGTTGTCAGGTGGTTGTTTGTTTTTTTTCTTTTTATAAGAGTAACTTGACAGAAGCCAAATTCAGTGAGTGTTCACCTGGATAAGCAAGTTAATTGGAAACAAAAATCTCAACAATTGGCAATATCTAATAACATCTTTTACCTTACTGAAAACAGATATGCTAACATAGGTAAGACGTATTTTCAGTCTTCATCCTATTCCTACCAGCAGAGCACTCAAAGTTCCAAAAAGACATGCTGTCATGACACTTAAAGCTATGAGCCAAGCAAGTCTGCTGTAGCTGATGTAACACAGGAAATCCAGTAATTAGAAGATATTTTAATGTTTTAAAATTCAAGAGATTAATTATTGCAATAAATGTGAAAAACACTAACCCAAATTCTTTACTTCTAATCAAACACATCTCTAACTAGAATTCCTGTATTTATGTAACTGGTGTCTTAAAATCTCCTTTTGGACTGCCAGAGGGTAATGCCTTTTACATGGAAGCCAGGGGATGGAAAAACTCATTTACTTCTATTGTTCGTAATTTTATGCTTAGAAAATTAAGTCTTATTTCACTTGCAACTGCCATGCTCTGAACTTATTTTACATTTGGCAGTAAGTTCATCTAAAGCAACTGGAGTAAACTCAGTCAGCCAATAACTTCTTTAATATGATTTTCCAATCCAAAAGATAAAAATTAGTCAGGAGCTGAGGAAGGACGCGGGGAAACAAAAAACCCAAAACTTACAAGACAGACCTCAATCATTTTTTTTTGTTTGAGGACTGATTTTTCCTTGCAAAGATTCCTTTAAGCTTTTTGTAAGCAGAATTCCATTCAATACAGATTAGAGAGCTATTTCAGTCCATCTTCACTTGCAGTCTCTCAGGCTTGCATGAGTGAGAGTCAGCCACGCAGCACCTGCCCCTGTGGCTTGCTCAGCAATCATCTTGGCTGCCCACAGACCAGACAGGTATTAGTGGTGGGAGAGGAACTATTCAGTTTGCCAGGGTTTAACGACTCCAAAGGCACTGTCAGGGCCAGAATGCATGCCTGCATCACGCTTCCCCATACTCAGGGACAAACAGTTCAGGCTTAGTGCAACACGAGTACAGAAATTGTGTAGGTGCTGAGAACTGCCTAAACTAGTAAGACCGCAAAGAAGGCAGGGTACCGAGGAACACAACATAGGGTGCACTCAGCACTTAACACTGAGCTACAGTTAACGAAACCTAGCACCGAGCGATCAGAGGCAGCTTTGCATGGAGCAGACTGAGGTCTGCAAGGTTTATTAGCTCGTCTGAAGTGGTGTATTAAGGCAGTGCATAATGGTCTAACAAATCCCGCCAGACACAAGCTGTATCCGCCCACACCACAGAGCCAGGATGTGGTCTCCCCTCTCATGAAACAGGACTCCCAGCCACTCACCCAGAATCACCAATTTGTTTGGCTGCCAAAAGGCAGTGCATACTGACTAGTCAGCTAAAAATAGGACGCTTACCCAGAGCACCCCAGAACAAATTGCATACAGTCAAGGGACAGATGATGGTATAAGCTAACAAGTCCCGACTGCAAGACTAGCACAGATTCCATGCAGCAAGTTTCTTGGCACCACTGTCCTACACATATCTGATAATACCTGTATTACATGGGTATCCCATTACCTTACATTTCTCATTCTCTCATTGCTAAAACTGATTTTAAGGCATGCTGTTACATTGCTGTTACATTGGTTTGACACCCAAGAAAGCTGACTGATAAGGATACCTTCAAATATACAGCAACTTGACAACCCTGCTTTTAGGTGATACGCAGTGTTTGTAGGTCAATTCAAGAATAATTCCAATGAAACAAAGAATTTCAATGGCATTTCAGAATTTGAGACAGCTGGACAGCTAAGGACACAGGTAATAAACTACTTGCAGAGAAAGGTAGATCTGAAAAGGGATGTAAGTACCCAAGACAGAGTTTGCAGGTTTCAGCTGCCCTCATCATTCAAGGATATGAGGGATCTCATTTCAAAGTCATTTTGAATACAAATGACTGGAAAACACAATGCGACTTTTAAAAAAAGCCGTCATAGTAATTGTCAGGAGATTTAAGTGATCAAATCACAATAATGATTTGATTTCACCACAAAATCCAAAAGCTTTAATCCCAATATGAATGCAGAATCTTCAGTCCCTGCTAATATGATGCATTTCTGATGTCTGCTGTATCCTTGCATGCATACAGCCACACCTTTTTCCTTCTTTTCAGTTGAGCTATGTTTAAGTACATATTTAAAACAGAAGAAAAGCAGAATCTTGGCTGGAATAGAGATGTGATGTATTAAGATGTATATTTCTTTGCTAGCTTTTGTTTTCCTATAAGTACTATTATTCATTTTTCACTGCAGTATAAAATACAGATCTCAAAGAAAGAGACCAGAAAAATCCCTACTATAACTACTGGAAGAAACAGGACAGTGATTTTATTTTAGCAAACAATTAAATTAGAGTCATCTTGGTGGCTTAACCAGCCTGGAAGGGAAGAATTATACACGAAGGAAGCTCCTCAACCTAAGGTGAAACACAAGTCCAAATGTATCGGCAGCTTACAATGTTTTTAGGAATTTAAGTACAACTGCGCTGTGTGTTGCTTCATGTTAAACAGAGTTTGGGCTCCATATGCCTTCAAGGATGAATAAACAACTTTATTTGCAGCTCTTAACCCACAGAACCTTTAGCTGAGACTTGTACTTCTTCAGCCCCCTGAGAATCAAGTCCAATTCTCTAAACCAAAACCTACAGTAATTCTTCATCCACAACTGATAGAGCCTTGGTCAAAGCCTCCACCATACACTCATACAATACCTTCACCTATATTACTTAAACACTATGAACATGAATCAGAATTACTGTTCTCATTCTATAGAGAAGAAAATGAGGAAATAACTCAGTATTTCAGCTACTGCTGTACATTGTATCAACGGCAAAATTAATAGGCATATTAATCTAAACCCTTATTACTGCAGTTTCTTAGGTCTACAGAAAAAGCATTTTTAAACATATCACAGGAAAGGCAAATATGATATAGAATGAAGTTGCCAACAGACTGGCACAAATGCCAGAATCAGGCTACATAATCATTTGCATATCACATACTGATCATGTATTAACAAAAAGCAAGCAAAGCATATTCATAACCTAGTGTATTCTGGCTTTTAGTGAATAATGAACCTTTCTATAAAACTAAGATTTATGAGACAATTCTGAAAAGAAAGCCTCCTTTAAAACCAATTAAGCAAAGTTCTCAAAATTGACAGAATGCCAAGCTAAGAGTTTCCTTTTTTTTTTCCCCCAGATTCTCAGGCTGTGCATACTAGAAGTTTCCCTTTTTCAACTTTCAGGTTCTTCTCTCATTCTGCGTAGTTGCTTCAAAGTCATTGATTTCCTTTTAATTTTTTTCCATGCTAGATAACATAGCAAATATTTCTAAGGAAGAGATCCTTAAAATGAAATCACTGCCACCTTCTGATCATCTGAAGAAATCCAAAATATTGCTATTTAGCTGAAGACTTAACACTTACCTTGCAAACACGGTACCACTCCCACCGGGAAATGTGTAAGGATGCTGTTTGCGGAATACATGACCCACTCTGCTGCAAGGGATGATTTCTAGGCTCCCACCACATTGCCAAACTCTGAATGAGATCTCTGAAATAAAAACATGAAAGACCAACATCACAAAATACTGTAATTTTGTAGTATACTATTTACAGAGAAGGCTTTCAGTGATTATTGCTGAGAAGATCAATAAGATGGTTTTCTGAGAAATTATAGGATAAACAAAGGCATATTTCAGCATTTATTATTCTCCAAGCTCAGGAGAAATAATTATATTGACTTGGAAGCAAATCTGTATGTCTTCTCTTATCAGAGGTTACCAGCATTCCACAAATTCATAAACCACACTGCAATTTGCCAGCGTACGTTAGGTCTATATGTACTATTACTGTGCTTTATCTAAAGGGTAAGCAACAGTAGATACCCTTAACAGACAAATTAATGTTCTAGCTTATAGCAGAATTTTTTAGCTAAAGATGGAACAACACAGTGGGGAAAAAAAAAAATCAAGGCATAATAAAACAGTCAATAGATTTGAGCTGCTAACTTATTATAGCAGATAACCAAATAGTCCCAAACACTGGCCATGGAAGGTGTTACATCAAGTCAATCTTTATTTGAAGACAGACTGAATAAAAATGCAACTTCTTTAAGCTGGAGGTTATGGACAGTACACTTCTCAGCCACACTAGCGAGCTTACTCACCTAGTGAGGACAAGAAGGTCTAGAAATATTTATGCACCTTTCTTAACTTAGACCTTTGGCAGCAGAAGTCACCTGGTGCTGACAGAGAGCTTTTCCTCATTCATTCCAAATAAGCATAGTAAGAAGAGTGAAACAGTGCCACTGGAAGCAATTTTGATGATTCCCCCTTTAGTCCAGCAGCTGCTGCCAGTTACTGAGCGCTACCTTTAGTTTCAAGCCTCTTCATAATCATTCAGCATATTTCCACAAATTAAAAATGATAGTAATAAACGCCTCTAATTTAAATTCAGTGTCTACCTTTTATGACTTTTAAGTGCCATTCCATCTCCCATAAGTCCTCCTCTCACATACACAAAATTAATCTTAAAAACAGCATTACTTCAAAAATTAAATTTAAAAAAACAGAACAAAACCAAAAAACAACCCAAACCTTAGAGAGCATGTCTTCTTGATGGTCTGTCCACAGAAAAAGAAAGAAAGAAAAGAGGTGCTGTGATTTCAGCTGTTGACAGTGCAAGTCAACTGCCTTTCTTCTGAATGGCCTTTGCTCTCGCAAGGATCATTTCCTGTTTGTTTTACTTCAGTGATAAATTCTGTTGCATCGGGGCCAATTAGGCATATTCATGAATCCTCCAAAAATATTAGTGACAATATTGTCTTTGTCAGTAATTTCTGGTCTTGATTTTCCAGTTAAATTAATGAGAAAACAGGCAAAAGTATTTTTTAAAGCCATTGAACATGACATTCTCTGCATACATTTTTCACAGCACTGACTTCATTCTTACACCTCTTATTTTGAACTTAGAATGAAAAAAATGAGAATTGCAGTAAAGGACTGGTCACTCCTTCTATTAAAACAAGTAACAAAAGCACTTCTATGTTTCTACCAGAATAAATTACACATAGATAGAAGATTTCAGGCTTTCCCATATCTAGCTCAAATTTCATCCCATACTTCTAAAATTGTGAAAGCAGAGGAGTAATAGTTTTCTTGTACCACTCTGAAGTATTATTTATGGAGCTTTGCTAGAAAGTTCATACAGTTGTTAGCCCAACGTGAGGGGATTCTGCACTTGGTGAGGACAAGCTAGTGACAGAAGACAGGGAGATCTATAAAAGATAAAGGCTTTTGCATTAGATAAGTAAGTGCAGACTAAATGCTCGAAATCTACTATTAGACTTATTTAAGTATTAGGAAATAAATGCCTCTGAAATTATGTAAAGTGAAATTCTGGTTAAGAATGAAGGTCAATGCAGTATGCCTAAAGCTCTTTCTTTTTAAAATGATTCATTTGAACATCTAATCCAAAAAGTCACTGTCATCTATTAAATGTATGTGGGTATTGAAAAAGTATTTTTGTTTAATAAGTAATTTCAAAATATCTTGTGTCAACTTTTTTCATTATTCATAGCTTCCTCTACTGTGTACATTAATTTGATTAATTCTCCTCCATAAATTCCCAGAAATGTAAACCTACATATATACTTTCCAACACCTTAGATTCTGAAGATTCTCAAAAAATGTGAAAGTGATGAAAAATAGCTCTATGGGAAAGAGAGCAAAGGACTAGTAAATAGGGAGAAGTGAACTAATTCTTATTTGCACCAACACGGCTTCTAAAGCCTGTGTGGATTTTTAAAGAAAAAGGAATGTACAGCAACTAAGACTTAAAAAACCCCACAAATTCTCAACATACTCAAATAGTGGGAGAAGAAATGTTACTATTGTATCAATGTCAGTGGACACAGTTTTTCGTTAAAAAGGCATAAACAGCATGTCAAACATTCTTCAGTAGCATGAGACTGTTACACCTCTCAATAACTGATTTGCTCTTTTTATTGTAGTGTGTCATCAACATAAAAAATAAGGAATGTCTTACTCCCCGATTTTAACAAAATTAAGAAAAGCCCAGGTTTTCAAACCAGAGCCAAACTTTCTAATGGTCCCTCCAGTTCTCCAGTGTACTCCAATCCTTCTCTGCTTATCAAAAAGCATTGTAAAGATTCTGAGAATTAGAGTTTAGGATTTCAAGACAAGACTGAACAAACCCTGATCCATGTTTTGTACAGCACGCACGTGTCATCAGTCACATTTAGCAACAAACCGAAAATGCACTGGGTCTTCATGGTAACGGTAAGAGCTGTCTCTTAGCTAATTTAGGGAAAATACTGCAGGCCCATCTTGAAATTTGTGAAGTTGGGACTATACTAACATGCGAACAAAATCTCATACAACAGCTGCTCTGTACTTGCTTGAAGGAAAAATGCTGAGTTTTATAAAGCATAAATATAATGTATAGAATTATTTTGCAAGTCCATCTAGCAGGTTATTTGCATGAAATACCAAGCTGCTGATCCAGAGACATGCTTGAGAGTAAAGAAGCGTGTGAGTACACATGTTGAATTTTAAAATGTACATCACAGATTTCCAGTATCTGGTCATGTGTCATTTATTGCCAATAAAATCATACTTCATGTGATTTTTTACTCATCCTCAGTTAGTCTGGCAGCTATGAACAAATCGTTAGCTGTCTGCTGTACTGACTGACTTTGCCTTTTCAGGGAGCAGAGAAGAGGCACCCCAAAGTCTCCATCTCATCCTTTCCATGGATGAGGGGGAACAGAATGCAGCAGCAGCAACATAAACAGTCTTCTCACCTTGAGTAAGGAGCTGTTGCTTGTGCCCCTTCCTGCTATCAAGGCCTCAATTATCAAAGCAGATGCTAAGTTTTCAGAAAAAAAACCTTCGTCGCTCCAGTACATGCTTGCAGCTAATCAAATATTTAAGTGCTCTAGTGGCAAGAGAGGTTTTCAAAGTGAATGTGAGTATTGCTGGACTAAGTTTATCCAATAACTTTCCAGTACATTTAAAAAATGAAAAATTACGATATGCATATGAATACAAATTTAGCAATATACAGCCATAATAGTGAGAAAACAGAAACACAGAAAGCTATTGTTCAGAATACATAAGAGCTTTCTTTGAGTATTGCATAGAAAGGTCAGAGACTGGACTGTAAGGATGCCTCCTTCCAGCCTTTAAAACCCTTACGGGAGCGTTAAACATTTGGTTACCACGTCTCCATACTTTGTGTGCTCTATACAGCAGACATTTCCTTGTAGGCCAAGCATATGCTCAATGCATATGAATATATCAGTAACTCAAAATACTCATGGGTTTTCACAAGTTCAAGATATTTCAGGATTTTGCAGCTAGCACGTGCAGTAGAGAAGTTTCTATGCTTAGAACAGGTCCTGAAAACACACTACTTTGAACATCCAAGATGCATCCCTACCCTAAAAAAACTAAATTAATGACACACAGGAAGTCTTGAGAAGTTATACAGTTCTCGTCCTCTCAAATCTTTTTTGTTTTAATAAAAGCATACCAGTCTTAACTGGAGAAAAAAATTGCACAATACGGTAGTGCAAAGCACCAAAAAAAATCCACTACTAAAGCCAGATCTAACCACCAGGTCAAAGAAGAGATGTCTAAAGCACAAGTTCTCAGCCCCTGCTCCCTCTTCCCTAAATCCCACTCACTTAAACATCTGAAAATAAGGAATTACAGCAAAAATGCCTTCTCAACCATCATTATCTCATAGGGCTAAAGTAGGCATTTAAAATTAAAAAAGTCACTAAGTTTAGATGCCAGGCAGTATAGTAGTATTAAAGTTAAGAAACAGATTATTCTTCAGTCAAAGTTTTAAATGATTTCTTAAGCTGTAAGAACATTAAACTCGAACTCCTGTGTTCTACTTTCCACGATTAAATTTCAGCAACTTCTTAAAACATGCCTTAGATTGTCAGCATTTAAACAGTATTGTATTTTAATCAATAACTTTAGATAAGCAGATGACTTGCAAACAAGACAGTGTTTTTGAAAGTAATTGCCTATCTACATCCTGGAATTTTTTTATTTTATCAGCCAACTTCCATTACAAAAAAACCCTCACGGCGTAATGAACAAATACTCTTATTCTCTCATATTTAGCATACAATTCCTACCTTGTTTTAATCCTTTAATTGAAATAAACTTTTTGTATTTTGTCAATAATATATGTGAAGTTTTAACTCTGGTTTTAACCCTTTTGGCACAAAATCAAGGAGACGTGAATCCGTGACAGTAAAGGCAATGATGAAAACTTGCTTGCTTTCAAGACCAATCCAAAGGTAAATAATATACATACCTAAGTTTTCTCCACCCCAAACATCCATCATCATGTCATATTTCCCTAGTTCTTCAAAATAGGATTTGTCCATCACAAATAACCCACCAGCTATCATGGGTGTCCTAAACAAACAAGAAAAAAATAAATTAAACACTTAAAGAACCATGAACTGGGAGGTAGCTATTATTTGCACCTCAAGATTAACAACTCCTTGAAAAAATTTGCAATACTTTCAAATACAATGAATTTCGCATCTACCGGTTCAAATGTTGTCTGCACACATTTCTATAGCATATAGAGTGCTATGATGACCTTCAGAGGCAGTTTCCAATCTCCATTTGGCTCACAAGTTCCTTATGTAAAGGGTGGCAATTTGTGCCAGCAAAAAAGCATTCAAACTGATGCTGTATCTTTAGCCCTCAAAACATGCCAACTTTAAACAAAGTGACATCTGCTTTTTGTTAAGGGGAAATAATCTACTAGTGTGCTTTAAAGTATTTTTTTCAACTACAATTGATTTCTGAAAGTCCCATAATGCTACATAAATACAAATGAAATTTCAATATTAATTAAAGCTATAGTAAAGATCCCGTTTCAGACTCAGAGAAGATGATTTCTAAGTTTGCTTAGTTGCAAACTACAATCTTTTAGAGGGAGAAATGGTGGTACAGACATACTTTATGGGAGCAACTGGATTTCCCTGACGTGCTCTTCTTTGCTCTGGTGTCATGTAATCCCACTTGAACACCAGGTTCCAATCAAAGCCTTCAAGAAAAAAAAAATATTAGAGTAGGACGTTAAAAAGATTATGGTCATCATTCAACTTGTAATAACATAATGTTGACTGAAAAGAACAGGATCTGTTATTTAAATGAAAAATTTGAACTTGTAAAAACTTCTGGGTAGAAAACAAACAAGTAGTAGTCCAGGTGAAAGGTAAAGAAGTTGACAGGACAATAAAATAAAAAGTAATCTCAAGTTCAAAGTAACTTTGATTTCTCTTGTTGTCACCTATTACATGAAGTAAGAAACCCAGTCAACAAGTGAAAAAAAAATGCCTTATATATGAATCCAGCATCTCATATCCTTACATAGATTAGAACATCATATGAAGATCTTCCAGCCATTTCAAATGCTCCCAACAGTCTTTACTGTACAATTGCTTTTCAACTCCTATCAAACAATCACATATTTATGTTTACACAGGCTTTATGCAGTACTCTTAGTACTCCTCTATCAGCAGAAACTGTATCGTAAAGGTCACAACAGGTTATGTATCTCCCACTTATCTCATTAATGTTCATTTAACTTCCTGCTTCCCCATTGCGTGCTTTAAGTGCATCACTTTTTAAACCTGAGGCAAACTCTAGAGCACCAAAATCTTACTTCCCTTTGTATGCACATATATGTGTGTACATACACAGCAACAGCTGGTCTGGTCCTTTTGTGAGTTTAGCACAGAAGCACATAAAGATCATTAGAATAGACAAAACCAACAGATCACCTACAGCAGCTTTCTACCTGACTACCATTTGAATTAACTCCTTTAGGCAATGATACGCAGCTGGTATAAGACAAACTTCCTACAGAAAACACTTTCATAACAGTTTCTGATCTGGGTTATGCCCATAAGCATGAACATCTATTAAAAAACTACAGAAGGTCCATACCCCTCTCCCTGTACACCTAGCAAATCAGCCTTATACAGACTGCCTGCTGCAAAACACATTTAGATTCTATGAAGTCATATAATGAATGATTTCCAGATTTCTGGTGCACAGATGTCAATAGTTTTCTTTCTCCAGCACGAAGATAAAGCAATTACTTTGTGGGGAAGTGAGGAAAAAGCTAAGGTAAACAGACAATGATTACAGTTCTACAAACTGTCTGTCTGCATCCATAAATGTGCATAGTAACGATTGATGCAGGGAGTTGAAAACTAAACAGTTTTCATTTTAACTCACAAGATACTTATCACACGTAATGCAGAAATTATCCTGAACAGGCTTTACAGCATGCATGCCAACTCCTTCTCTCCATGTTTGAGTATTTCATGAAGTGTTGCACTGTAAAAATGAAAGACCATCTAACTACTCCAAAACTCAAGTAGCAAAACAGTAAAATGGCTACAATCAATAGTACTGCAAAGCCTCCAGCATGAAGAGTAAAATGAGTTCCAATATTTCCATGCAGTTAAAAAGTCGCATTTCATCATACATACGCAGCAAAAACACCTGCATCTGGGAGAACTTGAAAATACCTACTGTTCTCTGGCAGAAGCAGTAGAGATAGAGTTACGTATACTCCAGTGAACACAAGGGGTCTCTTTTGGAACACAGCACTCTGTTACAAACTCTGAACAAGTGTATAAATTATCTACCCGTAAAAACTGGTTTTCTGCCTCCATTTTCACTGACTCTGGGAAAAATCTGCACTCAATGAGATAGTATCAGTAACTCTGTAAAAGGAGTATTTTTAAACACAAGTGCATATCCAATATGAAATTCTATCCAGTGTAAACTGCATCATAGGCATACTCTACATTATTAGATCTCAGTTAACTATAGTTTATTCCAGTGATTAAAGTGTTTCTCAGGGCAGCATAAACATTTTCGCAAATCCACCCTCAAAAAAAAAATATTTGTAACATGAAGTGCACGGATTTAGTATTGGCCAGACTTAGGAAGTATTTCAGTGCTGGCTGTTTTAAAATGTTTGTAGCATTTGCCAGGTTGCTCATCTTGGGTGATTAAGTCCTTTCAAAGCAGGCCAGGCACAACTGCTGTCCCAGCTGTCTCAACTCTCCCAGCTTCAGCCACACAGATACTGTATCTAAGGTTGAAAGCATAGTTTGGTCTCCATGTTTAGACTTGGCTCCAGTGAGTGTCCCGTGATGCCAAATGCTGTAGTGCCTCTAACATGGTAATCTGTCCTCTGGGAACTGAAAAGAAATATATTATTCATGTTTCAACAGGCCCCCAAATAGCTTTAAACAGTGGTATGTGCAACATTTCTATTGTTAACATTAAAAAAAGGCAGCCTCTCCCCCCTTAGTCCAGAAGTATGGAGGCTCCGGGTACTTTAAAAAAACAGAATTCAAAAAAATAGTCTATTTCTATTGTGTGCAAGGGGACAAAATGAGCACTAAAAAGTTAAAAAAGAAATAAGTAAATTGGGAAACAGTTCCAAAGATGAAACGTGAAAAGCAACAAGTGAAATGATCTCTCAATCTTCTCCCACTTCACTTGGGAAGAATTAAGGAGCATAAACCCTGCAGGAACCAATCGAAGGTTTCAATGAAAGAATTCTTCCTCCTACTGCAGACAACAATAAAAGCCGCGTAATGGTATAGAGATTTCCATACTCAAGGCATAACGAATAGATTGGATAAAAGCCTTAAGGTTTTAATAAAGCTGGCACACAGATAATAGAACAGAACTATCCATTAGCATACTGTGAATAGATGCACTGTAGGTGTTATTTCAGAACGTTAATTAAAAGGATATAGAACCTCTCACCTCCAGATCACTGACTGAAAATTGAAGCACATGTGACATTATGCAAATATCGCTTTTATTTTATTTTACTGGAACAACACTTGGTGGCCAGTTAGGGACTAGTAACTGACAGAACAGGCTCAAAATTGTTTTCTCCTTCCTCACTCATTCAGAAAAACCAGAAACACTGTGGCAACAGCAGTGCGTAGTTTTTACACTGTGGTTCACTTTATACCTTTGAACAGTTTCCTTTGAGTTCAGTTTCCAGGGTTGTGGAACAATTATTTCAGGAAAAAAAGAAAGTGTGTGTGTGCGAGGGTGTGTGTGCACAGAACAGCTATTTTAAATGCTAGATTCTTGCTTAAAGTGAAAAAAAACAAGGGGAGGATTTTATTTTTTTGAGAGAGAGCGCTTCACAAGTCTTACTATTTTCTGTCAACAGTTTACACTAGGCTAGGCATAGTGAAATTGTAGTACTTCTAAATTCAATTTAACAGGAATTTTTGTAACTGTAAAGGTATAAATACTACAAATTTTCAAAGTCACATGTTACTCTCTTCACAATTACACATCATGGCCAACAAAAACATTTACTTTTAAAACACATTCCAAAACTTTCTGCTTATTCAGAAGTTTAATTTTTTAAGCAAACCAGCACCTTGAAAAAAAAAAAACAACTCATAGGCACTGCATTGCTGATGGGCTTCTAAGCTAGAGAGCAATTAAAACCTATCTTATCTAAAAAGAGAATCATAAGCTCTCGCCATAAGCTGCTTCTGACACATTTACACAATCCTACAAAGACTGGAGTGAGTACTGCACATTAGAAAAAGGCAGCATAAACTTAGAAGAATTAGTATAATAAAGATGAAGTGTTTTAAAGCAGAAGACAATAAGGCCAATTAAAATCCAAGCCTAAAACCAACTGAACTATAGAACTTAAACTAGATATATGAAAGGGAAAAAGAGTACATTAAGTGCCCATTCCACAACTGCAGTGATTATGAGTTTTGATTCTTGATGCTTTTTTAAAAAAAATTTGTATTCCAGTACAGGTACATACCGCCTTTTAAATCAGCTGACGCCCCCACGTACTGGAAGTTGTCCATATTAATTACATCAATAATAGGAGACACAACTCTGGTCTTGTCCTAAAATAAATATTAGAAAGTAATATTGAAATCATGAAATCAATATATAAAGGTTCAGGCAAGATGAGATGTTGAACAGTGCAGCGGGATTTCATTAGCATGTCTCCCCCAGCTCTCCCTTCAACTTATGGCTCTGAAAAGCCAGTGCTGGGAATAGCATTGCTCAGCACAGCTTCAGAAAGCAGAAACCACACAATGTCTGGGAATCCTCTTTCTATTCTAGGCTACTTATATTCAAGTAATCCCCCTCTTCTGACTTGCTCTTGAAGAAGGCAGCAAACGAAGTTCTACAAGCAGTGAAGCAAAGAGCACTTCCATTCTTAGTTTTAAAACTAGCTCAAAGAAAAGAAGCATCCAGCCAATTCATATTTTCCACAGGAAATATCTAGCCACGCAGCATACTACAGTCTTATTATTTCAACCTTTAAGGAACACTTAGGCCTTTCTGCAATCAGAAAAGTCTTAGGTTAATGCTAACCCATTTTGCACTAGAAGAATCACACTTCACAATCAGATACTTAGATAGGAAAGAGAACCTAACCCCCTCCCCCCAAACTAAGGGATGATATTAGTCTCCAGCAGCCAAGATTCCAGTGGTACAGATATCACATTCCTCTGTCCAACCATGGTCTCGTATACTACTCTGAGCAATATTAATTACCTTAGCTGATGTTTTTGGCAAAACAGTTTAAGAAAAAATAAAAATCTTTCCAACAACTCCACATGCATCATCCAGTAGGATCACAAGACATCAGTACTCTAAAAAAAGACTCATCTAATATTAGAAATGCAGTATCATGGTTAAACCAGTTTGTCTCCATCAATTAAGGGGAAAAAAAAAGTTACAATTACACACTGGAGCATAACTTCTATGGTAGTTTGATGGAACATTTTGATTGAGTTCAAAATAAAAGTTTGAGCTCCACAATTCAACATCATTCAGAGAGCACAGATAACTTCCGAACAGTATATCACCAAACGTGTGAATATAAAAAAGTGTTTTGAATAAACAGGAGATATTTTGGTAACTCTGTTATAAAGAAACAAGTCTCAGTTTAAAAAACCCATACCAACCTTAACATCTCTATTTTAAGATTTTACTTCACAAGTATGTCTTCAAACAACAACAGATATATTCTAAGTAGTGGCTCAGCGAAGCTTCCCTCCTTCTAATCAGTATTATACAAAACAGATTGGAACCAAACTAGTACAAGAATAGCTTGAGCTCATAACGTGATATTTATAAGCCACTCTTAGTCAAATGCTTTGCTTGGGCCAATCACGACATCAAACGCCCATTGTCATTTATCGAATCTTAACTATTCAACTTGTGCCGATTTTAATAAGCCCTAATTCCATAGTTGGCATTTAGTAGCTCATTCTGCTCAAGTCAGCAGAAGGTCGCTAACTTCTTATCAGCCAAAAGGCGAATTCAAGAGAATCCAAACTGAAGACTAAGCCAAAAGCTGAAGACTCATTACTGCTTTCTATATTCCTTTTAAGTATCACTGCAGCTGTATCACCCGGGCCAAATATCTGCTTTTATGAGGGATGCAATGTAAAATCTAATCAGGTCTGCTACTAAGTATTAATTAGCTTGGTCTAAAGCAAACTAGAAACACAGACAAAAAGACCAACCCGTCCTATTCCCCCATTGATCACATCTTTAGCTTCTGGTTTTGTTAGCTGTAGCCCCAAGTCTGTGTTTTTAATGGCAAGCATACAGTTTTGCTGTGTTGTACTTGAGAGCCAGTTATGATTTACTGCACCTTAACTGCAAAACACTCTGTGTGCCCTCCCCTACACCACCAAAGCACTTCAGATGCACCCATGATCTTATTGTAGGCATTCTATATACAGTGATAGAATTAAAAAACTCCTTTATTTAAAGGCTGATGAATTAGAAGATATCCAGTTATTCACAATATATCCATCAGCATGAAATACAAAAATGAAACCACCCCTCCTTTCTTTTTCCTTCTTTCCTTAGCTGAAACTATCTTATACATCTTATACATCTATGCCCACCTCTAAAAACCTTTTCTGACAAAAATTTGCATTTTCTCAGATGGTTGTACTTCGCACAGTTGAATGTGGCGGTAAGAGTTACCCAAGCCATCAGGTATCACATTAGTTAGAGCTTCAGTTAGGCTCCAACTTATGTCCACTGCGCTGAGTAAGCGGCTGCCATGCTGTCTCTATACTTTTGGGAATTCCTCAGGCTTTTACTGCTGGTCTGATTAGTTCTATCAATGTCAGTGCGACACTAACACCACTTGCTACACCTAACGTACTATTTAAACAACTTACAGTTGTTTCTCCAACAGACAAATAGCCAGGCTGTGAGCATTCAGTTTGATGTACAACCACCACTTTGTTAGCTTGGAAACATACTGTTCCTTCCATGATTTGAAATAACAGATTTGCTCAGCAGCAAAATAGACAAGACTTGCACATTCCTAAGGTGATGCTTTGCAGGGCACTACAAAGTTGTTAATACAGAAACTGCCAAAAAGAGCTTGTGGGCTCCAAAGTACAGAGAGTTCATTCACTTAAAATACTAAAAAGCAGATGCTCCCTTTAAATTATCCTAAAGCCAGATACTTATTTATCCATAGTGTGATATTAAAGTAGAAATCTTATGTGCATTTTAGAAACAAAAACACAAGCAAAAAAGAGCTCTTTTTGTAATCTCCTGTTTCGTTCTGAGGGCATGACGCCATAATTGATGATGGAACATACAGTTGGAAAACCATGTGCTTCTTGGTGAGGATTATGGAAAGAAATAGCCTGTGAATACTGCAAGTTTGTAGTGCCTGGAAATTTGTAGCAGAATATTTCACCTTAATACTTCATAACGAGGTTACGTATGCTCTAGAGACTTTGACTATTATATATTATTCTCATAAACCATCAGAAATTACCCTCAAGATTCTGTATACATTGCTTCCATCCCCCTCTAAAAATCTCAAGACAATTCAAAGATTAAGCTTCACAACACTCTTAAGAGGAAAATATAAATATTTCCCTTTCAGCATTGTGCCACTTAAAGGTTGACACATTCAAGGTCACAAAATCCGAGACAGATATGAAAAAGCAATGCACATCTCAATTCTTAAATTTTAGGTCTTTCTTCCTTTTAAGATCATCTTTGTTTAAAAATACCTTCCTAAAAGTGATATAGGATTTGCAGCTATGCTATGAAAACATTAGTTCAGTTCGGCACCAGAATCTTCCAATTTTTATTTTTCTCATATAACTGATGTATTATAAGAATAGAACACCAGAGTGATTAGAAATTGCAAATGGAAAAAGCCAAGTAGACAAATGCTCATGAAATAACTAGTTGTTACCAATGTTTTCAAGATTGTGTGTACTTATCACTATGTTGAAATTTTGGAAGAATCAAAGGGTTAAACTCCAATGGCTCCTCATTTAATCTCCCTTAACCAATGCACACACAAACAAAAATCTAGAAGTCCTAAAATACAGCCGTAGGGAATCGGGCAGAAAATCATTCTCCAGGAGGGAGCAAAGAGGGAGAAGATATACCAGGTTACACAGTTATCTGTATGTTCTGAACTCTAAAATATTCATCTTGCATGTATGTTGCTTCTGCTTTAAGCCTTTGCTCAAATTGCTGAAGAAAAGTCCTTAGCAGTGTCAGACTCTACTAGGAATGTTAAGCAAGTATGATCAATAGACAAAGATATCCTAACCAGGAAATCATCTTGAAGAAAACTGTGGGATGGTTCATCCTTCAATTGAAGAGGAGCGCGTGATGCCTCAGGGGCTCCTAACACAAGCAAGAGGTCAAAGACACAGCTTTCTAAAGTGGTTACAGCACATAGGGTATTGCAGAACTGATTCAATTCAGACTGTTCTTGGAAGCTATAAATTTCTTATATTGTAACACACACAACTAATACCCAAAAACTCTAACAGAATCAAATGCCAAGTGGGCAATTCTGGAAAGAAAAGATAAAAAACTCCCCACACTTTCCACCACATATAGCACAGATGCAGCAGCTCATCAGAAAATATTGTGTTAGTGTCTAGTAGCCCTGACCTGAAAAAGTTATCTTTGAGGTCGGAGCAGAAACGAGTTCGTATCTATTCAGCTTCTTGTCACTGAGACTATCCAGATTGTTTAGCCTGGAGAAAAGGAGGCTGAGGGGAGACCTTATCACTCTCTACAACTACCTGAAAAGGAGGTTGTAGTGAGGTGGAGGTACGTCTCTTCTCTCCAGTAACAGACAATAGGACAAGAAGAAATGGCCTCAAGTTGCACCAGGGGAGGTTTAGATTGGATATTAGGAAAAATTTCTTCATCAAAATGGTTATCAAGCATTGGAACAGGCTGCCCAGGGAAGTGGTTGAATCACCATCCCTGGTGGTATTTAAGGGATGGGTAGACGTAGTGCTTAGGGACATGGTTTAGTGGTGGTTTTGGCAGTGCTAGGTTAATGGTTGGACTCGATGACCTTAAAGGTCCCCTCCAATCTAGACGATTCTATGAAGAAAATGCTGCCAATTAAGATCAACTAACATACTGTCTGCACTGTGAGCAAAACCAATCCATTTAAAATAACAAAGAACTATCACATACTACACACAAACATTGTCACTGCCTTAATTATTTGAACAAGTAGAAAGATTAGAAGCTACCTTATCAAACCCCATACCTGCTGGTTGGGAATCTTCCCAGATGAAGGTAAACTGGAATTCCACATCAATTATTTAACAGTACATCAAGCTTTTAAGAATGGAAAACTGTATTCATACAGCTGAAAACTATTCAATGGCACATAAGATTGGCATGTTTCATGGTGACAGTAGTGAGGAGGAAGTTTTGAAGGATCTAATAATTCATGTGCTACTAAAAAGTAGCTGCTACACAAAGCAAAATATGCACCAGTTTCTCCCACCAAGTATACCACATGTAATGCTGGATCTTCACAAAATTGTCAGCAATTTAATAAGAGGCTTTACATTCTGTTATTATGAAAAGCTAACACTTTTTTATATCCCATATCAGTTTCGGAAAGCTAAATGAGTGTGCCCTGACAACTAAAAGGGTAAACAACAACATAGCTGTCTTACTAAAAGCAGGGTTTTGTTGACCAAAACTACCATTTCTCTTCTGATTTCTCAAACGGGTAGATGTTTCAAACCTTTTACACAAAAAGGCTTGAAAAGAGTTCCCACATCCTTGAATCCATTTATGCTTTAGCTTCAAGCATTCTCCACTTCTTTCTCAGATATATTTAATGCCTTCAAGTTTATTTGCCTAATTAATAATTATAGAGAAATTCCCCCAACCCTTCTGAGACTGCAACAGTTTACATGGCCACAAAAATAGAAGGAAGTGCTATGTTACTCATGCTCAAGGGCTTTGTAGGCTCTAGGTATTTTAATAGTCTCCAGGTTTGAGTTGATTAAAGTTATTTCTACTCCAAAATAGGAATTTAACTGCTGATATGTCTTAGGCGACTTACAGGATTTCTGGAATACACAGTAAAGCATCATAGAACCAAACAGAATAAGGAAAATCAGTCATCCATTGATATGCCAATGGAGAACCTACTGAGTATAAGGATTTGACTTCCTTACACCCCTCCCCTCCTTTATGGGGGAAATGCAAAGGGAAGTGTAGGGAGGATAAGCGAAGAACTGGGCATTAGCAAGACAGACTAGCTTAGCAAAACCACTTTGACCAGAGCATTTTGAAAGAAAGCCTTTCCAGGAAGAGGAGTTTATCAGAGAGAGAATGCAATAAAGAAAGAAGACAAACTCTGCTGTCTTGAGTGTTCCCCAGTGCTTCTTAGGATCGCACTTGATTCACTTACCACTTCAGCTAAGATCCTCCAGAGGAAGTATAACCAACCCTTGGAGAAAACAGTATACTTTCACTCTCAATGCTCTCAATTGCTTTTTTGGGACACAGACTAAGCGTCATTTTCATAGAAGCTGAGAGCCCACAGTCCCTGCCAATTTCCATGAGAATTTTAGTTTCACAGCTCAACCCCTCTCCTATTATCACACTGAATTTAATGAGGCATAAATACTCAGGTAAACTGAATTACATCGAGATAATATTGGTTGAGGAGAACTATACTTTGCTCTAAAGATTTTCAACACTTACAGAGGAGGTCCCTAAAGAACCAAAGCGGCATATATTTGAATTGCATGTAAAGATAATAAATATTCACATTTTATGTTCCCGTGTTCACAGATTAAATGAACAAAAAGTGGATTTTAATCACTAAACTCTCTGATCATCTCCATCATCTCACTTCAGAGAAAAAGCTTCCTAAGAGAAATGCATAAAATCAATGTAGTATAAACCAGATGGCTTTAAAATTTAAAAGCCACTCCTTTAGGAAATTACTTTAGAAGAACACTACTAACCTCAGCTACTCTTTCCAAAAGCGGTTCCAGCCAGTGTTCATTGCATTCACAGTGACTATCCAGGAAGGTCAGTACTTTTGCTTGTGCTGCATCTGCCCCTCTGACACGGGAGCGCATCAAGCCTAAGAAGTAAAAGATGAAATGTATAAAGTATTTATTGAGGAAAACAATCTACAGTAGTGAGGAACTATTGCATTTCAAGTTAATAATGAATTAAATTACTTTAACTCAGACAGGACAAACACACAAGTTCCACTATCAAAATGAGAATCTAGTTAACAATTCAGTGAAATGACTTCACAACAAACAGCCTGCAAGCTTCCAACCTACTGCACCTTAGCCTACAGGTTTCAATCTGATTTAAGTAGAAAAATTAAAGTACCTTTTTGAAAAGAGTGATACACAAGTACAGTTGGTTCTGCATTACAATAAATGGTATTTATACTTACAAACATTATTTGAGATGAGTCCTAAACCCAAACACCTTTCCTACAGTTCTATGACAGAACTGCGTAAAGCACCATCATTAACTTGTCCTCCCCACCTTTTTGCTGCCCCCCCTACTCCACATCTCCCAGTTCTCATTATAGTCTGTCCATTCTTCTATCGGCTCCTTCCAGAAATAACCATGCTTCACTAATTCATGTCTGAGAGCCTTCCCCTCACCTCTTTCAACTGGCTTTCTCCTATGATTCTTGTAACTCTCGTTTTATGGTTTGGTGGGTTTTTGTCATTTGGTTTTTGTTCTAAATCTTACCTTGAAAATTTCATTTTCAGATACACTGATGCATATTTTTAAGTATGAATGAAAATTCAGTTCATCTGTATATATAGTATAAAGGTAATATTTATAACTACCAAAAATTACTAAAAAATAAAAATCAAAAAATTGTAACTGCATTCCATTTTTCCATTACGATTATCTCCATCTTTAAGTGCTGTACTGGTCAGAGGAATGATATCAACTTACTCAGAACCCTGCAGCCATGCATGTCCTAAGAGGCCTGCTTTCCTAACAAGCCTTTTTTCACAAATATATCCCATCCCAAACAAAATATTTAAACACTAAGAGCCCATCAGTTTGCAATTACTAATTACAGGACAACACAGGTTTTGCGCATGTCATTTCCAGTTTCTGACAGTCTAATGATTCTAGCTGCTCACTAGGCCAGGCTGACAGCCTAGAAGATACAGCACCTATAAAAATAAACAAGCACATATCTGCTAACTCAATCAGTTATTTCAACTGTCAACTCTTAGTTATTATTTCAAACAGCTGTAGCATAACAGTTGCCTGTATCTAATACTTTAAGCTCTGTAGCCAGGAAGCTGCTGACTGAAGGGCTCAGTGACATGGGACCATAATTTACAAAGCAACAAAAGGGAAAACAAAAAAAAAATGTAAGACAAGTTTGTTACATGGCAGACTAGCTTCAGCGAAACTGGCATATGTGGTCCCGGCCCTCCTGGCTGCTCAAACACTCTTAAGTCTGCCAAACAAACTGTGTGCCGGGCTGTCCATCAACTGGATCCTTAAAATGATCTCTAGTAATGGAACCAGCAAAAAAAAAAAAAAGGGCTATTTTTAAGCTGGGTTGTTTCAAACATTCATACAATTTACAGCGAGACCTTACTCACAACAGGAGCAGGTTAACTGAGGATTCAGTATAGTAAGAGAAAGGAGAGGGTAAGGGTGAAAAATTTCTCAAGTCAGTAAAAGCCAACAATGGGCAACTGCGCACACAACAATATGGAATTAATCTGGATTACTCTTTTGACTTGCACAAATGCATTTGTGATCCCTTACATTAGTAAATTGATTTATAAAGTGAAAATTGCCCCTCCAATATGCAATATAGCAGAATGTTCCTTTAAAAGACTTGAAGATTAACAGAGAAGGCAGCACAGAGGAATTTGTATCTTCCTTCCCTCAGATTAAGCCTACCTTCTCGGCGATCATTTCGAAGAACCCGCACTTTTTCAATTTTTCCCAAGAGAGCACCATCCTCAGCTTTAAAAAAATAAAATTAAGAAAAAAAATCAAGTTATGAGAACCAGTTTAATATCCAACTACTTGTCTCACCAGAAATTAAGAAAAGTCACCAGGCTAAGAAATTACTACCCTCATTATGTTATTTAAAGATAATTTAATTTTAAACTCTTGAAATTTTTATTTAATTGTATTCTCTTTGCTTACTTTAGCCAGTTTCTACATTGCATAAGGAAAAAAAACCCTTTTATAGGATTAAAAAAAATAAACAAACTAATGTCTTTGCATATAAGAAAGTTCACTTTTTAACAGCATTAAGGCTGAAACCTACCCTAAGCTAGCTATAAGCTAACAATGCAAATGTAGACACTAACTTCCTTCAAGAAATATTACTCAGAGGTCCATTTCAACTGTTCAAGTTTGTATTGTGATACCCTAGCAGTTATAAAACCTTAACTTATTTTAGATTCAGTAAGAATTTTTCCAAGAGACTGATGGAGACCAGCATTCATTTAAAGCAGTGCTACAAGAATATTTGGTGCAATCACCACGGGTTTAGTATGTTAAGGCTATTTTCAATTACATACTCCACTCCTTCAGCTAGCAGGAAGCAATAAAATACACCTGAAGTATTTATCAGAACTCTTCACATTTCCACAATGACAGATATGAAAGAATTAATAACTAGTTTTAGATCAATCTCTGCAAACTCCTATTCATGTTAACCTTTCGTAACCAAGTCATCTACTAGCATTTACAGAAAGTCTTACCAGAATAAACAAAGTCAAAATCCTGTAAAAGTACTTACAGTCATTACTGTAGTCATCCACCAGTATGATTTCCTTAATAAGATGTGATGGGCTTTTTTTAAGGACACTGAAACAGACCAAAAAAAGTATTCAATACCAAGCAGTCTTAATTTTCCACAATAATGTCATAAAAGCAGTTACTTCGTTAAACCACAGTAGAACCTAGCCAAAGATGCTATCTTTAACAACAGCCATTGGCTTATTCTTAGAGAAAACATTTGTGAAGAGAGGCACACATAGAACCATTCCCCCCAGAATTCCAGCCTCCAGAAATGAGTGGATTAGACAACTTGTAACATGGAAGTCCTGCAGATGCTTTAGGTCAAACATCCCCTGAGAATCCATCTTCCCTGATTTTTTCTTCAAGCAAGTTATACAGCCAACTTCCAAACATCTTCTAGTAATCGGTTCCATGTTTTCGTGCATTTGTAGTTAACAGGAGGGATTTTATTTGTTTAATGCTGCTATTTCAGAATGTAAGAACCGGAGGCATCAGTGAAATTAAGTCTCAGCTTTCCCTCTGCAAATGGTTCAGTAAAACATAATGGATTGTTACCTCCCTTCCTTATCATAAGCTATTATCTGACACAAGTGAACGGCCTTTGGGGGGGGCAGGGGGGGAATAAAAATTAGTCTTTCTTAGGTATACCTGACAACAGTTCGAAGCAAAGCAGATCTTGCCTCATTATGAAACGTGATCACCACGCTAGTGGCTGGCAAATCTATCCGCCATTGTTTCCGTTGACACCTGAAAGACATAATACCCCATCATTTAGACACAGTATTTACATCCCATGCTTAGCAGACAGCCTTCATCATGAAGCAGTTATCTGTTAAACTCATACACACTATATCTGCCTAGGAAGAATGAAGTATCTTCTTTGCAGGTGAGATTATAATCAACTTCTGCCACTTTTGGTAGCTGTCTTACTACACAACAGCCTAAGAAGTCAGTGTAAGATATAGGCAGGTTCAGAAAAGTCACCGGATTATCATCACTGCAGTATGTCGTAAACACCTTTCATGCAACTGAATATGGAACCAGAGTGCTTATTTTACATTAAGAGCATTCAATAAATCTAACCAGATGAGCATATTTTCAATGAAAATGCACAGGCTAACAGGCTACCATATGTCTCCTCTTTAGCATGGCACAAGTCCACTTCTCCCTTTATTTTTAAAGTTCCTGTAGCATCCTGGTCTTGCTTATAGAAAAAAAAATAGCTTTCTATTCTAATGAGAAGTCATAAGGATCGTAACATTCAGGATTTGAAAAATAAAAATAAAGCTAGCTGTGATGATATTGAGCCAGCTAAACACAGAACCACATCCTACCAAACCATAAAGATAACAAAAAATTCCATCTATGTCAACTCATTTTTCATCACCTTTAGTAGCCTGAAATTAATATAATAAGCAAAAAGAAGCAAATCCCAAAGTAATTCCTTCAGGACTACATAAAGCTAAGCTGTTTAAATCCATGACAATAAACCTAAAGACGACACTACTCTCATTGTACTAGAAACTAACAGTACTAGAAAACACTGTATATCAAGTTTATGCTGAAAAACCATTACAGTCTGACAGGTCATAATACTGATTGCCATTATGCAGTAACATACAGGAGTGACGTTTTCTTCACGTATCATTTATTTAATATTAGGGGTAGAGTCTGAACAGGCCTGATTGTCTTCAGAGGGAATAAACACAGCTAGCATATATCTGTAGCAAATTCAGCAAGTAATTCTGTACTCCCTGCAGCATTAATCAAGCTAGAAGAAGAGAGGTAAGTTACATTGCTACCTAAACTTCTAAAATCAGGCCTCTGCCTATATGAAAGGCCTCTCCACACCTGAGTAAACATCTGCAACATGCATCATAAAAATCACACAACCTTCAACTTCTTGTAATCAGAGAGCGAACAGCAACATGCTGCTTTCCCTTGCCCACCCTACAAAATCCCAAGGACCTGCAGCTTTTTTGATACAACACACTCATAACATCAACACTTAGTGCTTGCTGTGAAACAAAACATTATTGTGCCATGCTGACCTCATTCACTCTGAAGAAAAACAAAGCCCATGCCAACCCTACGATTGCTGTATCAGGTTAGGAAGGCCTTATCTAGCTCCGTTTCTCAAATGGTGGATGTACAAGATGGCTTCGTCACTAGCGCCCAGCACTGAAACAATAAATCACAAACGTGTATGCATTCCTGGAAAGCAAATAATTAAGACCTCCTCTATTGCGAGCTTCTGGCAATTCATCTAGACAGCTACAAGACATACAGCTCCCATATACCAAAGCCTACAGTGCCAAAAAAGATAGTCTTTTTTCTGCTAACTTTCAAATTGCCCACAGAGGACAAGCCTACTGTACATGCAGTTATCACATGAAGCACTTGCATTAGAATAATTAAAAAAGTCACATTAAACTTATACCGATCTCTTTGCAGAAGAGAGCACTTGAGCCCGAGCACATCTTAGGGTAGAACTACTCAAGGCAATGAAGCCTCTCAATTTTAAGAAAATTTAAGAGAAGAGCACTCCTGTGTGTTTCTGAGGGAGAAATTAAGATCCTTAGGCTTCCAAATAAAAATGGAGGAATATTTCAACCAATGCTTCTGCTCTTCAAAAATCCCTGCTTTAACTGGCTTAGTAGCAGTCCTCCCATTCTGCGGCGTCAATAGTGCCACAGTTAAAAATCAAACCAAAGAAATGATGTCATCACTTTTGGCACAGAAATTAGACTTTTTTTTCCCCTCAAATTACAGCACTTAATTTTTAATGCAGAAAGAGAAGAGTCATTTCTATTAAATAGATTTTGAACTGAAAACATCAATTTAGAGCTTCAATGCTCAGCATAGGTCTTTAAAACCAGTTAAAACATAAAAAGTACATTCTTTTCCCCCAGAAATTTGAGCCGCTGGACTACTTCACATCATTAACAAATTTTCTGAAACCTCCATGGTTTATTGAAACCATTTTTTGACAAATATCCACTTTAACTAGTGCAAAAAGTACATTCACCTCAACAGATACCTGGGTATCAGAGAGACAGGAAAGTTTGTCTGTTCTCTACTTAAGAATAAAACTTGAGTGTGAGGTTAGAAGCTTGGATTAGTTGCTGAATGTGAAAGAAAAAACAGTTTAGCCCAGCTAAAATATTTGGCAGCAATTCTCAAGAATCAAGCCAACACATCAGGTAAGAGATGTGATGAGAAACCACTGGTCCAAAGTAAGCATGGTGGACACGGGTCCACAAAAAACCACGGAGTATTTTACCCTTCATACCACTCGGGAGACTATTTTACCCTGACAGGACAGATCTGGAAGTTTCCTATTGCAACTGTGACGCTCACCTTCTCGATCTCCAAAATCTACTATGACACGGATAGCTCTCAGTTACACATTGTAAACACACTGCAAGAGGGAAACCCAGAGGTTTCTCACAGCTGTTGGAAGTGACAGTTGTGAACATCAGCTGGAGTGGGAATCTGCATTCCTGCTCAGACCTCTCTCTGCTTCCTTTCTTATGTTGTACCTGCCTGTTTCTCACTTCTCCCTTTTGCTTAAAATAAAGGCAAGAAGCTCAAACAGGCAAACCAAAGTGTTTTCTATTGCTGCTGGCAGGCTTTCCAAAAAAGCAAGTAGAAAACTCAGGTCTTAAGTTGATGCTAGTAAAAGTTTGTCTGAAGCAGAAAAGACGAAACAAAGTAGTATCAAAAGAGATGCATAATTACACATGTTTACATATCTAACATAGAATCCTGATAAACTGTTTCTAAATATCCTAGACAATTTCAGTAATTAAAGAGTATTATTATGTAGTTATTTTACAGTCACACAACCTCTTAGACACATCAATACAATTAATAAGAAGTTGCTTAAGCAGAAACAAGTATTTAATAGAATAGAATAATTGTTTTGGTAGGAAAATGCCTTTAAGATCATCGAGTCCAACTGCTAACTTAGCACTGTCAAGTCCACCACCAAACCATGTCCATCAACACACCTACACATCTTTTAAATACCTCCAAGGACAGTGCCTCAACCACTTCCCTGGCGATAGAGCGATAGAGTCTCCCCTCAGCCTCCTTTTCCAGGCTAAACAACCCCAGTTCCCTCAGCCGCTCCTCATAAGACGTGTGCTCTAGACCCTTCAGCAGCTTCACTGCCCTTCTTTGAACATGCTCCAGCACCTCAATGTCTGTCTTGTGGTGAGGGGCCCAAAACTGACCACAGTATTCGAGGTGCAGCCTCACCAGTGCCAAGTACAGGGGTATGATCACTTCCCTAGTCCTGCTGGGCTACACTGTTTCTGATTCAAGCCAGGGTGCTGTTGACCTTTTTGGCCACCTGGGCACACTGCCGGCCCATATTCAGCTGGCTGTCAACCAACACACCCAGGTGTTTTTCCTCCAGGCAGCTTTCCAGCCACATTTCCCCAAGCCTGTAGTGTTGCATGGGGTTGTTGTGACCCAAGTGCAGGACCCGGTACTTGGCCTTGATGAACCTCATACCACTGGCCTCGGCCCGTTGATCCAGTCTGTCCAGATCCCCCTGTAGAGCCTTCCTACCCTGAAGCTGATCAACATTCTTGCCCAACTTGGTGTTGTCTGCAAACTTACTGAGAGAGCACTCGATCCTCTTGTACAAAACATTGATAAAGGTATTAAAGACAACTGGCCCCAATATTGAGCCTTGGGGAACACCACTCGTGCCCAGCTGCTAACTGGATGTAACTCCATTCACCACCACTCTCCGGGCCTGGCCATCCAGCCAGTTTTTCACCCAGTGAAAAGTACATCCATCGAAGGCACAAGCAGCCAGTTTCTCCAGGAGAACGCTGTGGGAAACAGTGTCACAAACTTTACTGAATTCTAGGTAGAATTTCCGTCATCCACTAAGCGTTTCACCTTGTCATAGAAGGGGATCAGGTTAATCAAACAGGACCTGTCCCTCACAAACCCATGCTGACTGGGCCTGATCACCTGTTTGTCCTGTGCCATGTGATGGCACTCAAGATGATCTGCCCCATAACATTCCCCAGAACTGAGGTCAGACTAACAGGCCTGTAGTTCCCTGGATCCTCCTTCTGGCCCTTCCGCCATTACTTGTGGAAAAAAAGTATATGTGATGAAGAAAATTCAAAAGTCATTTTAAACTCCTCAGTATACCATGGGCATTGTGCTTCTCACTGCTTTCCTGGCAACAAGTGAAATACCAGATTCTTCCTACTTGTCAGTTCAATTAATGGCAAATTATTCAAAACTTGCTTTACTCTATCTACAAGTCAGCTGCTTAAAGGAATCTAAACCCATGCTATTATACAAAGTATTTAAAAGTGACAGAGTAAGTGTCTGAATATTTACACTAATCTCCTTCACTATGCCACTCCTGATTAAAGAGCTTTATGGAGAAAAAAAACAGGCACCTTCCTTTTCTCCGTCCCTCTGGTGTCTCCTCCAGCTTCTTCTCCCTACAAAGCTGTGAATGTACATTCATCCTAACTGCAGAATTAGTTAGGCAAATTAACTATACACAGTTAGCTAATTTTATGCTTGGAGACTAGTTTTTAAAATCAAGTTCAACCTTCTTTTGTTGTTTTTAAGTTATGGAAGTCCTGATGAGCAACTGCTGTTTTAATATTAATCAATTCTGCTTAAACAAGATTAGTGCAAGTCACTCAAATCCCTTTCTAAATGAAAGTCACCTCCACCCACAAGAAAATAATGCTTTTCCTTACTCTGAAGTGTACTATTCCTGAATCTCCACAAGCAGCCTGACACAGCACCATTCGTTAAGCATCTGAAGTGTAATTCTGTCCTGTGTTCACTAGGGTGTGCATAAATGTTTTCCTTTAGGTCTGGAGTTGGCAATCATCATATACTTAGAAGAACAGAATCACAGAGCAACTGAGATTGGAAGGGGCCCCTGGAAATCTTTTAGTCCAAACTCCCTGCTCAAAGCAGGGCCAGCCACAGCAGGTGCGCATTGGACTTTGAATATCCCCAAGGCTGGGGACTTCACACCCTCTCTAGGCAACCTGCTCCACTGTCTGATCATCCTCACAGTGAAAGAGACTTACAAATGTAGAAACCAAGAAAAGCCATCAGATAAACAGGAACAAAAAGAGACTGCAATGCAGTAGCAGTTTGGATATAGAATACATACTGATGGAAGTCATGGGAACAGAAAAACTTGAATAAGATTCATTGTTGTTTAACCCACTGTTCAAGGTTCACACCACAGTTTAATGTTCTGTCATCTTGAAAGCTGGAGAGCTCCTGCTTCAGCAAAAACACCTGATGCTCAAAAGCCATAAATATAAAAAGGTTAACCCCTGTCAAACATGGCTCAGTTTGGCACTTACTGATCATGCCTAGTGTCAGGAATGCTTCGGTCCATTCGTAGTTTGTCACTTTCTACTTGATTAAACTTATTGCGGGCGTATGGATCCTGACCAGATCGCACCATGGTAGCGCCAACATAAGCATCTTGATCAAAGTCTTGCCACCGAACTTTGCCTACAATACAAAAACCAGGAAAATATCTAATTTAATCCTTGCAATTTAAAGAACAGCATTCAGCAGTCCAAACATAACCAATGAAATAGCTTTTTTTTTTAATTTTGCAACAAAGTAATTAACCTCAACAGTATTGTTAACAGTGTAACATCAACAGTCATTTTCGCTTATTAAATTCCTCTAGAATACCCTGCGAGTCAAGTAATCACCAGATCATGCTTCAGCTTGTCCATTTTGGGGTTTTTTTTTGTTGTTTGTGATGGGGGTTTTTTGTGTGTTGTTGTTTGCTTTCGTTTTTTTTAAACCCCAACTACCACAATTTCCATTTTAACAAAAGCCCTGCATGTATCAACAGACATTAATATGGCAGATGATCATAAAGTTATCCAAGTAACATTTATTTTTTTAAGATTTAGTCCAGACTTCAAAGACATTATAATTTACTGTCTCATTAGATAAGTAAAAACAGTCAGTTATAATCAAACCATTTGAGGACAAGGCCTTTTAGAAGTACAAGGCAACATTATTCTCAAGAGCAAGCACTTCATGTAGGCAGAGTACTAGATCGCTCTCCAATATGACATAACTGCAACCTCCATCACAATCAGAACTGATTCACAGATTAATCTCTCTTTAACAAGGACTGTGTTATTATGTGACTGGTTGTGGCACTAACAGAGAAAGACAGATTAGCATCCAGCCATCAGGAATGAAATTTCAGGACTTTCACCATCTTCGGGTGTCAAACAACGGTATGCTATTTACCAAATGTCTTAAAACTACCAGTTCTTACCTCCGGTTGAACATTTACCTTTTTTGCCTATTGACAGCCAAACCTATGCTACCTACAGTAAATTTATATCACCTTTAACTCAAAATCAGAGCTCAAGTTCTAATGCAATACAGACGTTCTTGTTTTAACATGGATGTTTATGAGAAGTATGTTGTGTGGTGAACACAGCATACTGTTGGCATAAAAGAAGATAGAAAGCAAAGGCTGTCTTTGGGGGTCACTGTTTATTACAGATGAGAGGAGTTAATATTGTTTTCATAATTAACAAGTTTTTGAGGTACTTTCAGTTAAGTTCAGTAAGTAGCAGATTGCAGAGATGTCACTCCATTTAAGCTCAACTTTTAGACAAATATTATAAGCTCAGGCATATCCTCAACTAAGCTGATACGCATAGAGGGAATACTACTCTAGCAGCTATTAACTAGAGTCAGAGGTTGCGCAGATGTTTCAAGGTTTGCCTTTGCTCTGTCTCTCAACCTGCACAGCATGGAAACTAAGGCAGACCTCATTTACAGCTTTCTATCCATAAGCCATTCCCCAACTATGGTGCGTTAACTCCTACTAGGAGATTGATATTGAAAGAACACTTTCCAGCATTAAACAAAATAAGTGTCTGTTGTTTAACCAGACAAATACTACCAACTTGATTAAAAATTCTCTATAATCTTGGGATCATTTAAGGAGCTCATCTACAAAAGCGACTTTGACCCAAGGTGTGGCTTGGTTATCAGATGTTGTGAAGGTTGTAAGGCAAAAAATATCAAAGTCAGGGGGGAGGTGGTTTCAGGTTGGTAGGTTTGTTTTTAAGAAACTTCCAACATCCAAGTCACAGAGTAAAAGAAAAGTGCCCATACATTTTGGATTACTGGTTTAAGAGCTAGCCTAGCCAGTTAATACTAAGCTACTATTTTAACTTCTTTAGGATGGTTATTCAGATGTAAAAACATGCACACACAGAAGCCAGAACTAGAGAGTTAAATAAAAACAGACTGTAGAGCATTTAACAGACACTCAGTGGAGCAGCCCAGAGGGGAAACTATAGGAAAATGACTGGAGGTAAAAATACAGATTTGCAAATTCCAGTTACTGAAAGAACACTACGAAGAAACTTTACAGCTGTTTTGGTAGCCCACAGACTGCCAAGAGTTTTTCCTTAGCCTTTCAAGTTCTTTCTTCAGAATATTTCCAGGAACTTTGAAAACAAGTTTACACCTCAGCCAGCTACCACACTATAAATAACCCAATACAGAACTTTTTACAAAAATTACACCAAACCTCACTTGCAACAAAACTATACAAAGTGCAAGAGCAGCTGATTCGGGAAACGGAATAAACATCACAAGATCATGTCCCTGTATAACTCTCCCCTTAGCATTTCCCAATGCTTTTGCAAACTCCTTGGTAACTAAACTATATTACCACCGTTGCTTCTAATTTATAATATAACTTCAATCTGGAACATATGTTGAACATTTTCTGAAATACAGAACATGTCATGTCACTGCTTTTCTGGTCTAAAAATAAAGATATTAGTGCATTTTAGAAAAGACAATGTACACTTAAAAATGCATTTATATAGGACTTTCAACTTTCAAACACTCCAGCTTCCAATGGATTTTAATGCTATACCTGATTTCAGTACTGCCAGCCCCATCCACTCCTCCAGTTGCCTTCCATCCAGTGGAAAGAGCAGCTAATACACAAGAGATCACAAGGGCACCACATCAGTGATAAAGGTGATGCCATTGCAAGTATTCTTCTTAAACAGGTTGTGCTTTTTATGAACTACAACATGCAATGTGGGCTGCTCACATGGTTACAAGTGCTAATGGCTCAAGTTAACTACTGGAAGGACATGAACCTGTTGGAATGGGTCCAGCAGAGGGCCACGAAGATGATCAGAGGGCTGGAGCACCTCTCCTATGAGGACAGGCTGAGAGAGTTGGGGTTGTTCAGCCTGGAGAAGAGAAGACTCCAGGGAGACCTTAAAGTGGCCTTTCAGTACCTAAAGGGGGCCTACAGGAAGGATGGGGAGGGACTCTTTATCAGGGAGTGTAGCAAGAGGATGAGGGGTAATGGTTTTAAACTGAAAGAGGGGAAATTTAGATTAGATATTATGAAGAAATTCTCTACTGTGAGGGTGGTGAGGCACTGGAACAGGCTGCCCAGAGAAGCTGTGGATGCCCCACCCCTGGAAGTGTTGAAGGCCAGGCTGGATGGGGCTTTGAGCAGCCTGGTCTAGTGGGAGGTGTCCCTGCCCATGGCAGGGAGTTTGGAACTAGATGATCTTTAAGGTCCCTTCTAACCCAAACCATTCTACAACTCTATGAAAACGAAGGGCTGATCCAAAGCTAAGTATACTGTCCAGTCTTACTTTTGATGAAAGGCTTGCCTTTCTGACAATTTATCAACTAAATTTTGAAGTCAGAAGTGGTTTAACAAACCTTTTCTGATAATACGTACTGTTTCTGTTATATACTTCCCTGGGGTACACAAATAGGAGCATGTTTGATTTAATTTCTTCTGGGGAGTTACCTGGCTCTGTAGTTTCCTGAGATTCAGTGACCTTGCCAGGTGGAATGAGTATCAGAAAATGCAGCTACATTATTCCAAACTTAAATTAAGCAAGTTTATAGCTTTAAATTCAAGCAAATGTGTGTCTACCTGTACGAAGGCCTATGCTACAATAAATTAATCTTCTAAACTCAACAGTAAATGAACTGTAGAGTTTGCTACCAGAGTCAAATAGAGCTAAAAAATAAAATTAAAAAAATATATAAAAATTCACTGAAGCAGAACCAGGGTATGCTGCAGTGCTAAACTTTTGACAAGAAGTGCTTATTTTACAGGCTGTTCTGCGCCTGAGAAGCTGAACAGAAACAAGAAAAAGGTGAAATCCAGTGATACTGCTCCTCTTTGTCCCAGGTATTTCCCAACTCTGAAGTCTTGGAAAAGGCAATCAACAAAAATAGTGCAACTCACTCAGTTTTAAATACGAGGCACATTTTGGTTTTCTTTGCTCTGTAAAAAGTAGCTGTATTTAAAAAATAGTGCTAGTTTGGTACACTTTATTCCATTACAGTTTCCATCCAAGTAGAGCTTGATATAAATAATTTAAAATGTATTATTTACCATTTTCCAAGACTTTAAAACCAGCAAATGTAACACTAATCCAGAAAGCATAGAGTAAATTTGAGAAGAAAGGAAGGACATTGCTTCATAGGGCTAAATTTAGTGAAAAGCAGTGACAGCCCACAGAATATAAGAACAAGTGAATGTGGCTTCTGGAGCCAGGAAGGAGGCAAAGCCTGGCTCTGGCTCCAGCAGCTCCAGCAGAAGGTCCTCTCAACTGTGTGCAATACGAATCAGACCTATTAGGGAAAAGTCAGATAACAGTAAGAGCAGCTCAAACTGAGATAGAAGAGGGGGCAGAAAAAAAAGCATAGCAGATGAGTCTGCACAAAACCAAGCAGCAGGCAACACAGAATAGGAATAGATGGATACAAAATCCCCTAAATAGCCTGCACTCCCTCTTACAGACCCAATACAGCTCGAAAGCAATAGGATACTCCACATAAATATGACTATTTTGACTTACAGTCATTAAGAGATTCCAGTTCTTCATTAACTAACAAAAAGAGCTGTTTGAGTAACTGCTGAAACTATCATTTCAGAGAACTGGTTATACATTTTTGCTTTAGTTATCCACGCAGACAATTCATTGGTCATTCTTTCTAACTACAAGAGCTAACATCACTATTTTCACGAAATAAGAAATAGACTTTTGCAGGACATAAGAGTCACCAAAGGACAAAGGATAGATACACTGTGATGCTCAGAAGGTAAAAAAACACCAACAGTTTAATCTTTATATAAAGATAATAAACAATTCCTTAATTCTGAGAAGTTCTGAAAGATACTACGCTCCACTATGCTGAAACCTAAACTACAGGTCTCTCAGCCTCTGTGGAAAAGCAAGAAAGTTTTGAACTAAAGCCCTCCTAAAATTTGATCACTTAGCTTTAAAACAGCACACAGAAACTGGAGAAATAAAGATTTCAAGCTTCATTGCCATAAGGATTCAAAAGTTTGCCTACATGAATTGAAATAATCAAAATAATGATTTAAGAGTGCATAATTCTGTCTGTGTAGCCTTTGACATTTGATTCAAGACTCTCATACTACTTTGCAGTAACAATTCTCCTGCCTGCTAAATCAAGCCATAAGAGATTACTAATCAACAGACAAAATGAAAAAAAAAAAAAGCCCTCACCTGCTTTTACTTCTAGCTACAACTCTTCCAGCTTCTGATATCTCTCCCTTTCAACCTGTTACACTTCCCACTTTCTTAATACTCAAATGGCTATTTAGGGCCACAAGGAAAGGAAGGTCTTAGAGGAAACATACAGTGTTTGGCACAGAATATATAAACATTCAAAAAGTGGAAATAAGAATAGTAGCTGGAAGATACAAAATTGGCTGACCTATAATGCCAGTAACAACATTTGCAGCAAGTTCTGCTAACAAAAAAGGTACTTGAAAAGATCTGCCAGAAACCAAGTAAGCCAGGCTCTTCAACATTTTTAGCATTTATTTCCCCAATTCATACACAAAGTAAAGGTTTTGCCAAAAAACCATACATATATAACCAGAGTCTTGTTCCCTCTCCCCAGAAAGCAGCTGAAATGAGGTAGGCCAAAGACTACAGGAAAAAAGCCATGAATGTCAAACAGCTTATACTGTACCAGGAGTCTAAGACTGTAAAACAAAAATCATACCTCACGTTATTGGGAATGGAAGTTTCCAGCTGTTTAAAGGAAAGTTTACCTTGGTTAGTTCTTTCTTCAAGACCTCATAGTATTTCAAATGTTTGGCTTAGACAAATTTGTCTAAACCAAACATTAGGATTAACACAAGAAGAATAAAACCTGTTGTGCTATCTGATCAGAAGTTGTCCTCCTTGTATGGTAAACCTTTTCAATACAGTGTAAAATATTCAAATCCATTTTACTATTTTTTTTATTCCTTAGTTTGTCAACTCTAACTATGTATTAAGTCTCATTGACGTGAAACAGTTAAATAGCAAAAGAACTTTATGGAAGCAGTCACATGAAGTGAAGATTCCTTAACACTTAACTTTCCTAGCTCACGCTCAACACATAAGACCATTTCACTTAAAACAAAAATCATGTTGCTCTGTTATTTGGCAGCATGTGACAAATACTGAGCAAGTATGAAAAAATAAGATAGACCATCCGCACACTCAGGAAAATCCGCCATATCAAAAGCTAGACAAAACTTAAGAAGTATGAACCTTGGCTAAATCTTCAGTCAGAAGCACAGTCCCAAAATGACTTGTCTGTTGCCTGCCAGTATTATCCATCGAGAAATCGACTACTTTTGTACCAAAGGCTTTTATGGCACATAATAGCAAAGAGTCACATTCTCTATGGTTTTAAACCCAAAGGAGCAGTGAAGCAAGTAAGATTTAAGGAAGCTGAACCTTTAAGAATAGAGAAATACATATTGTTAAATAATCCTGGCACTTCCAAACTACAAAGAATGATTAGAATCAGAACAACTGCTGTGTTTTATGGCTTTCAAGGATAAATGTTTTATAACTATGGATCTTTCATAACAAATGTTACTGCAATACCTGGAGGTAGCGTCTCCACGCTTTGTGCTTTGTCCTCCCCATCATTGCCACGCACGTCTTTCCTTTTGGGGTTGATATCATTTGGGTCCTCCTGAAAAAAGTACATAATCTTTAAAATAATCTCCTTAATTGATTTAATTTTGTGTTTTCAAAGCAAACAGCAATAACTAAGTTTTGTTGACTTTAAGCTCGTGAAGTGGTCCAAAACAGTTAACTTTGGATTTTAAATGAAAGGAGGATTATTTCCTCCATCACTTGAAAAACATAAAAAACAGAGCAAAAATTTAAGATGGGCCTTTGCATTTAATTTATGCAGCAATTCTTATCTGGATAAAAAAAGGAAGGTTTAAGAAGGAAATGTATTAGGAAAGATGGAATAATTTATTTTTATTTTTTTAAAATCAGTAATACTCAAATGACCAATGCAGGCAAAAAGATTAACCAAAACTTGAAGAAAGCCCTACTCTAGCAAGGAATAGCCCAAATTGGAAAGTTATCTGAAAAAGAGAAGTCAGGTTATATCCAGAGTGGTAGCCTTACTATTAGAAAAAAAAGAAAACCCACAACTTCAAAAATATCTTCAAGTTGCTATTTTCACATGTTCATTTCAGTGGAGCTTATTCTGGGCTTCACAGGCAACTCCATGGGATTTGTCATTCCAGTAATATTGATAATACCCATCTAAAGAGGGGGAAAAAAAGTTTCATCTCCCCCCTCCTCCAGTTTCCAACATTTATTCTGAACCTGTAAATCTCATTTTCCTTTCAACAGAAAAAAAATCCCACGCTCTTGTATGCCCATTACCACAAAAATACAAGATGTCAAGATGGAATTATCCCATTATGCATTTGGAAGAAACAGAGAAGAGGGTAACTTCTTTTTTTTAAAAAAAAGGAAAGATAATTAGCAGCTGTATGCCGATTTGAACACTACACTTAGCCAACAGATTTAAGTGCCATCAGCTTCTGTTGTTCTTGCACACTTGCCAAAGGAAATTCTGTTTCCTTTTCTACATCTGCATTGAAGAAGTCCCAGTTATAATACCGGCTTTATTTGCACAACCCTGCTAAAGACAACACCTTTATAAATCATGTAAGAAGATACAATACTATGCCCATACTAATCAGCAAGTGCACCTAAAAACAGGCACCAAAGCCAAGCAGTGCAGAACAGTTCATATCACTTCTAGGAATCTGTCAGTCTCCAGAACAGTGTAGTGGTGCACAAACTGCATGCTGTAAACTGCCTCTGCCATTCCAGCTCCTAAGCCACAGCTGGGAATTCTTTGGGTAGAATAGTAAGTAGCTGGAACAGGCCAAACTCATGTTGGGGAACATTTCAACCATGAATGATAGCATTTCAGCATGTCCACACATGTCTGAACTTTCCAATGTAAATTCAGTGTAAACTAGTATTTGGAAATATGTTGAACAAAAGGCAACCGATTTCTAAAATACTGAAATGCAAAACAAAATATTGATGCTTTTTTTTGTTATTGTTAATCATTTTCAGAGAAAAACAGTGATATAAGCATTAATTCACTTAAAAACGAGATGCTACAAATGAATGTTTTTCATTGCATCATGCATCGATGGAGAATCCTTCTCCATTCCAACAAGAAGGAATTTGTCCAGGTTCTTATACTACATTTCACCATGTTGGTACATGCTTTGGGCCACTATGCCTTGTGGAGGCCAATAACTTCGCTTAAAGAAGGATTTAAGACTACAGTAAAACACAACCCAGACACACACACACAAAACCACACAACACATTTCAAGAAAACGATCCCAGCTCAAGTGCACAAGAGGAGGAGAAAGCAGACATTAAAACCATAGACATAAGTACAACCAGTTTCTTTACATCTCTGATCGTAAATTGCTTCAGCATGTTAATTTGGTACAATACACAAATGAATCATATGGTCAAATGGCATTCCTATGTTGTCATCATCACGGTACAGAGTTGCTTTTTCAGCTTGCTTGGAGTGAAACAAAATCCCAACTTGTAATGTGATCTTAAAAAGCTGCTTGCGTTTGATGAGTAATCTTCTCAGAAGATAACAATTCTTGCACCGACAACAGTCATTCATACAAAAAGCTAAGCTTAAGGCAAGATTGAAAGGAACTGAAACCATTTGAAAGGAGGCACAGCTTTTTAATCGTGAGAGCACAAGAGGGAGATTTAATGAATAAAAATTGAAAAGAAAAGGTTAATGCTTTTTTCTATATTAAAACACTATTAATACTATTAGTATTTAATACTTTAAAATACTATTTTCCTGACATAACAAAAAACCTGACAATACCAGGCCACAACCTAAATATGTAAATGCTGCAAATACACCTGGGACAAGTATTTTCATCTTATTAAAAAATAAAAAAGGTAGCTGGCCAGCTAGCAGAGACACTAACCAAACATTAGATGCATGTGGAACGCCACTAGACTAATACATTTGTGGTCATTATTCACACAGTTATTTTCTCTAGGCCAGGACACATATAGCAACATCAAAATAAGTACGCGCCAGCTATAATGCATGTGTTGCAGGAATTTGGCATATATTAGTTTTATACATTGTGTCACTGCTTCCCACTAATTCCTGATTCAGTACCAGATGACATGCAAAGAAACAAAATTGCAACCTTTCGCCTCCATTCAGTGCGAAATCTTAGAACAGTATTTCAGTCATATTTTAGATGTACCAAATAAACCTAAATTAAAAGTAATTTTTAAATTCCATTGTCTAAATACCTTTATTACTCCAAAAGTTCATACGTTAAGGTGATGTACGCTTACTTACCAAGTTGTTAAAATATTCCTTGCAAACCGTAACCACCGTTCATTATGGTTAAATTGAATAAATTTGGGGCTGTTTTTTTTATTTAAGCTTTTTTTTTTAGGCTGATTAATCACTGAAGTGCAGCAAATGTTTTTTCTTTCAGGAGATGGTAAACTCTCTATACCTCAGAAAGCGTACATCAGTTTAGAAACCGTGCTATTACCACTTCTTTTCCTGCTCAACTCACCCACTCCATTAAGCCTACCCTGTAGATTGAATTTGAGATATGACAAAGATGCAATACGAAACTCCAGTTTCGAGAACTAGGCTTGAAAAAACTGTTTCATGAAATGATTAGTTACACATTTGCAGCTGCTCTGACTGGTGTGGGGAAAGAAAGGGTGAGGCAGTACAAATGCAAAGCCAGATTCAAACACGTTTTTACAGCATTTCCACACAACTACAACAAGACACAATTCAAGAAAGAAATATAAGACTAGTGACATCTGAGCTTAGAAAGCTGTAATTATACACAGACATACATTAGTGGATAATTTCATTACCATTACTTAGATCTTCCAGACCACTTACCCTTCTGGTTTTGGTATATTTGTTTCCATTGAATACTACATTCCTTACAAGCATCACAAAGCAATTAGCGTTTTGTCAACTGTTGTTTCACTTGGCACAAAAAAAGATATTAAACTGATCCAAGTCCCTAGGTATTGCTCCTATATAAAACACACTTTAAACCACTATTCTTTTTCCAATTTCTGTCTTCCAATACTTTTTTTTCTTTTAAAGTTTCAAGTATCACGGATTTGACATTTAACTGCTATGTATTAGATCTCACTATAGCAGAGCTTTCTATCCTACACGGGCTTCTTATCAAGAAGAGAACAACTTAACCAACATGTAACATCACTAAATAGTCAACACAGACTTCAGCAAAGCTCTTATGGTTGAAAAGATCTCAAGTGGGAGCTGAGTGTGCCTCCAACACCAGCCATTCATCTCACAGACAACCCAGATGCTGAACATCATCAACATTCGGGCGCAAGAGATGGCTGGGAGCTATGACTGCACCATGTGCTACCTGGACAGCTGTTCACTGTGTCTTCCATGGAAATGGCAGCAAGCCAGATGAAAACAACTCGCAGGCTAACACACAGGACTACCCCAGGGCTAAAGCCATCCAGCTATCCTAGACACACACCAAACCAACTGCTTTGCTCATCACCATGTACCAGCACAACTTTTCAAAGAAGTTCATACAGAATACAAAGCAGGGAATTACACAGAATAAAGCAAAGTTCTACTTGCCTTGGTAGCATACACTCAGAATAGTTGAGAAACGTGGCTTCATGGGACAAACTACATGCTAAGGCTTCATATCTGTTTTGGTACTTGCTTTTAAGATGTTGGCTAAGGGCCCACTGCAGACAGATTTTCTTCTACTGATGATTTTCTAAAAGGAAACTGAATACTGGCAGCATCTTCAGAGAGCATCATTTGATCCAGCTGGCCTAATACAAGGCTTCGCTGCATCATGCAGTACAGATCAGTCAAATCAGTTGATGATTTTGGAAGGGGTGCTCTCACTGCAGACATCACTCCTCTCAGCACTTCTTATGCTTCTCTGATCATGTACCTGGGGCCAGATACACAGAAGCACTTTGATGTTACATAGAGCACCACTTGGCATTCCAACAGTTTAATGCCTGATACAATTCAGATCCCTAAACCAACCACAAAGGCTCCTTACAGAGCTTAGTTACCTATGAAAACAACTCAAAGCTAAGCAGAGTCAGACAGCTACCTAAGCCACAGACATAGCCAAAGCCCAATCTTCTTTGCTCCTGCTGGCACTTAGTATCTGCCTCTTTTTTCCCCCCCCTCAATTGAAATTGCAGTCTTTTAATTAGACATTACGTTACATGCTTATAGAACAGCTAAGCAGGCTCTGAAGCACCAGTTCCTCCTAATGCAGGAGAACCTTCAGCATAGGACAGAGTCCAGCTGTTGGCTTGCTTTCTGACCCCTCTCGCTCACTGCCTTCCGAGAGCTCTTCAGAAACATGACTTCAAGCCTCTCTCACTGTAGTAAATGAATCCAGCTTTCCTACGTGCCAGGCAAGCACTCTAGCAATTTAACGTAATTATATTAAAGGGCACCCATGTCTTCCCTTGTCAGCAAAAATGTTTTGTATGAAACAGAGATAAAGCATGCTCTGAAAATGCCTGGAATGCTGCTTCTTACAGGCAAGATGAGCAGGAAATACCCTAGAAACAAATGCTGACTTCCTTTGATTGCTAACTTGCTTAACATTAGTAAAACAAACATTTCCAAGCACACCAAGAAGCAAAGCGTAAACAAACAGAAAAAACTCTGAAAATATACATATTTTGAGATATTTGATTACCACTGTTAGACATAATGTCTGAAATTATTACAGCAAAGATATTTAATTTTCATTCTTATTTCTTTACTCAGTTTAAGTAAACTGCTGCCAAAGGTACATTCCTTTCATATGTTTGGATATTCAAATCAAAAATAGAAGCTTCCAGCAGGGGGGAACAAACATATGCACATATCCCTCATGCATACAAGAAAACAATTTTAAATTCTCAAAAAGGGGGGGAAAAGTAATCAAGATTACACTTTGATGTCTCCATATATAGGAAATGTGTTTAGATATACTCTAAAAACATTTTGAAAATGCCGATTACTATAAGCTGTAGTTCCCAGACAAAATTAAATGCTTTAGTGCTCTACCTTCTCTGTAAATTTCACTTTTGCTTAGGGAAAAGTACATATTTTAGAGCTAACAGGCACTATTTGAAGTACCTGACATTTTACAAACCCAGAATGGATTAGACAAAAATAATGCTTTATCTGAAGTTTCTGGTATATTTGTATACAGGTACTTTGAGGAAGGTCTGATCCAGCTTTGCAGCAGAAGACTTATTTGTACAGCAAATGGGATCAACTTCATTTAAGATTTCTGGGCACAATAAGCTTATTCAACTGAAAAGAGCCAACGAGCAACAGAAACCCCCAGGTAGGGCAGGTAAGACTATTCAGGCACTAAGCTTTTAAGGACAAGTAAGCTGTTAAATAACCTAAAACTAACAGCATGACTTATCCCCCAAACCTTCACACTGGTTTAATATACACTAGGTTAATTGATTAGCCCACAAATGCTATGCCATTTTAGACTATTTCAGTATTTTACATAAAAAGATAAATTCTTCTGTAAGCATCTGACATCATATAATGTGATCCTAAAGGTATCCCACAACACTCTTACAGCTCCATCAGAATTCAGGTATCCAGCTCTAGGTGACCTCTAATAAACCACTT
This sequence comes from Stercorarius parasiticus, assembly GCA_013396915.1. NCBI lineage: Eukaryota > Metazoa > Chordata > Aves > Charadriiformes > Stercorariidae > Stercorarius > Stercorarius parasiticus. The sequence goes on from VWZL01004143.1 coordinate 506,898, forward strand.
TCCCTTTTGCCTAGAGATTTCATCCACTCTAGTAGTACCTGTCTAAACCAAGTGGTCAACCTTATTTACCAAGAAAACAGAAAACTAAACGTTACTTGCCTTACAAAATTGGCAAGCTAGTATACCACCAGAAAGAGGAAACAAAAATGCACAAAGCCCACAAACCCAAAAAACTATGACATACCCTTCATTTTCTTCAGCTGTACAGTAAAAAAAGCTGTCAGAGCAGAAGTGGTCATCAAACTGAGAGGACAGTCAAGATGGCGCAATAACACACACCTCTGCTCAGATAAAGCATGGGTGGATAAGAACACATCATCTTGCCAGAAGCTACTTTAACATCATCAGCTAAGCCAAGTCTACCATGCCTAAAGAAGCCCTACCAACCAAGCAAAAATCTCCACAGAGGTTAACAAAGACAGAATCAGGATCGGCACCTGCTCTGAAGTGCCCAAGGACCAAAAAGCAAAACAGCATCTTGCTCCGTCTCATGGGAGAGACTGTTGCCTCTCTACAGAAACAGCAGAAGCGAGGGGGAAGTCTCATACACCAGAAAAAACACAAATGCAATCGAAACACTGCAGAGCAGCCATCAAGTCTTTGCTTTTTTTTTTTTCTAAGACTATTCAATCTTCATGTTCATGAAGCTGCACAAATGTATAAGGATGGATGGCAGGATGGGGGGTGGGAAGGAGAAGAGGAGAAACATTTAAGGGTACTGGAGCTGATAGAAGGGTAAACTCTCAAGTGCACCAGTTAACTTTGAAAGCAAGGAATAACAATCTCTAAGGATGGCAGCAGGAAGTCAGAAACAGTATCCAGTATTTCCTGTTAAATTTATTTTTTTTTTCCTGAGACATGATAATCTCACTTGTGTGTACTACCTGCCACAGACTATGGAAATAAAACATCATAAAACATTTGCAACAATTATTTAAATTCAAGATAACATCTAAGTGTATTATCACTCGGTTTTAGTTCCCAAAAGCAAAGATTGATGAAGACAAAATAAGACATTTCTTTCAATAGTTAATCCATGGGGTCTTTTAAATAGCATTTAAAACAGCCTTCTATTCCAAAATTATTGTCAGTGCAGACACATAGTTCCACTATTTCCACAGTAAGTGCACACTCAGCAGCAATGGTGTTTACGTTGCTCTTTTAGTTGCACTACATTGGGAAAAAATCCAAGAATGAATTAATCATAAATCATCATCAATCAAAAGGAGCTGAGTGATCTGATCTGTTATATATATGCCAGGAAATCAAACTTCAACAAAAAAGAAGAGTCGGGAAGATGTCTCAAAACTTTATCATTTGCAACTTGTTAAAAGCATCTTATTGGTATGTCCATATCCAGGAAACATTTTGTCATCACATCTCATATGGGTTAAAGAGTGTTTTGAGGTACATGCAGCAGCATTAATTTTAGCATACCTATCTCATACCTACTGCTTTTCCCACACCTTATAACATTTGCAAAGAATATTTTAATTGTTTTTGTTTGATTGTTTGAATCGATCAATTTCTGGAATGAGACAAGGTAGAAAAAGTGGCAATGAGTCCCAAAAAAGTAGGGCATGGCTTGATGCACAAATAGTATGTGCCCACTGTGCTTCTTTCAGAGTCCGTAGCTCTTGTTTGAGAATTACTGAGCGTATTCATTTTCTCACTTGAGCACTTTCCAAGATGTGAAATCTGAACATTTGAGTAGCTTAACACAAGTACACAGACTCCAATTCAGTTCCAAGAGATACAGTGGGCACATTAGTCATTCAAAAAATTAACGAGATTAGAATAAAGCTCTGTTTAACAATCCCAGTTGATTTTACTTACAGCAGATGAAAGACCCCACAGAACAACTAGTCCAGCAAGGAAAAGAAACAAGAAGGACAATATAATATTAAACTGCTGTGATGCTTCGCAAAGCAAGCATGTAGCTGGTGCCACGTACCCTGACAAGTCAGCTGCTTTAAAGGCCAGCTGCTGCTGAAAGGGGCTGTTCACACTTCACCACATCTCCATCCTGAGCTGCTAGACTGGCCCCACTTCTCCCCTTATAGACACTGGTGTGGCAGATCAGGTGATCCAACGCATTCAGCTGACTTGACAGTGGGCTGGGCAGCACGAGGGGTATGGATGTATGGATGTATTGTTTCACTGGTTGAGCTCTTTTAAATTATAAGATCAACCAGTAAATTATATGAGTAGTTTGATACAAGGGAAGCAGCAGCCAGGGTAGCAGAGTAAAAAGTGCTGAAAGAGGTATTCCCATTACAAGTAAAGGATTACAAGTTTAGTTACAACATTAAACCACCCATCACTCAAAACCACTACATCTTTTTCTGCTTGGAAGAAGGCAATTACTCCAACAAATGCTCAGGCATGATGTAATGCCATCTCTTGTTAATTCTACAATATCAGAAGTGTCTGATGAATTAGCCTGCGTTTCAAAGTCCTGTCCCTAATCCTCTTTGAATTCAACTCATCATTGCTTGCTCTTAGCTCTAAGACTGACTCTCTAAAGAAAAAAAAAAAACCAAACACACACAAACTTTTCCACAGTTGGGGGGGGGGGGGGAAGCACAGAAAGCGAAGGGTGCACTGCTTTATTTTGATATTTACGCACATAAGAAAGTCTTATATTTTCTGGAAGTCCAGAAAACTGAAGTTAAACAATTGAAAGAAAAGCGAAGGATTGAATAAGTAGAACTCAACTGAAAATTAATGTATCCAATAACTTAAGTATACTGAAGTATTGGAATAACCCAGGTATTTCCAATTCTCCACTTATGTACTTCTGAAGGAAGCAGTAGGCAATCCCTCAGCTGTAATACAAGAACCAGGTGGGGCAGAATGGGAAAAAAAAAAACCCTCCCATGCCTTTACACACATCCTGAAGCGCAGAGAGCAAAAAGGGAAAGCAATTAGAACTAAACCCTTTTCAGCTAAATTTTGTTTTATAAATATTTAAACCTGCAAATGTAACTGAGATCAAAAGGATATACATTTATCAGAAATGCAGCTATATATAAAGGCAAAACTGCTGTGGCAGTCACACCCGCAGTTTTTTAGTAAAGGGAACAAGGTAACTATTGCAACAAAACAACACAGAAACAGAACCCAGGAAAACTATCTTGGATGAGGAAAAAAAAGAAAAATGAGATGCAGTTGACAGGTTTAGTGTTTTGCTGGATCAGATCTGCAGGGTTATGATGCAATGAAGTTAACACAACATTACACTACATTTTCTCAACTGTAACAGAAGGTTATCACAGACATATAAGGAAACCGAAGATCGGTTGAGACATGGGAATTAAGGTTGCTGTGTCTCGGGTCTTTTCTATAGCATGCAAAAACATTGCTTTGTTCTCTAAGAAAACAATAGGAAAACAAGAAGCAAGACTGACTTAAAATCTTATCCTTTTTAAAAAGGGGGAAGGTTAACCTTCAGATTCAGAAACTGAGCCACTGAAAAACAAGGGAAGTACTTCCTTCTAGGAGGACATCTTTGAACACAGATGGAATAAGTCCCAGAAGTCTGAAAAATTACTTAGTAACTCCTCTAATTAAATAACCTTATGACAAGCTTGCATTTGACAGATGATTTCTGCCTTTAATAACTCTGCATATTTTCCCTTCCATCCCAACATTAGGATTTATGGACAAGCCTCTGCAGCTCTGGGCACATGACACAGTACATGTAGTATCACCATTTAGCATCACTGTTCAACTGCAGATTCTTATTTTTTAAAAATTAAAATGAAAAATACTGTCCACAGCAAGTGTAAGTTCTAGTGCAGTCCAAAAAATTTTGACAGTAAATGATATTTACTAATGCATCCAAACATTATCAGCTCCACAGTACGAAATTCACACAGATAATTGCCAGTAACATCTTTCAGTTTTTCCAGAGCTAGGCAGCATCGTTCACAACTACTAAATCAAAGCTCAATACCATCATGAAACGAATGCCCACCACAAACCAGACAAGTGTGAGAGGCAGAACCCTGCATCAAGAGGAAGAAATACTAATCACTACAGAGATAAGGGACACCTATACTTCCTTCAAATCCTTTCTGGCAATTTTTAGTACTAAGATTTGGATCTGAAGTAAGTAATGCAGATCTTTGTATCTCTGCTCAACACAGAACAAAAAACTATGTAACGTTATACCTTTGAAAGACACCATTCTACAATAAGGCACCAACCGGGAAAAAAAAAGCTTGCTGTTTTTTTCTCTAAGGTTAACACCCAAACTGATGCTATTACAGGAAACCAATGTCAGAGCACTGTATTAGTAAAGTTTCAATCATGCACAGACCCACAGCTTCAAAGCAGGAAATCAGGCATTTCACCTTGCTGGTACATGCTCCGCTCCTAGCACACAGCACTGCTTTTTCTCATTCATTCCTTCAAGTTGGGATCCCATTTGTTCAGCCCTGAGCAAAGGCAGACAGTGAGGCGCAGAGGAGAGCAGCAGCTTTATGCAGCTAAATTTTATACTAAGTGTATAGATGAAGCCCTTTTGATACGACTTAGGTCCTGTGTGCAAAACCTTCAAGATTTCCCATATCCGAGACCTGGGAGAACATAACCTTCTGTTAGGTTCAGTGAGACAAAGCTAACAATACACACAAACCTGTTCATAGGAAAACAAGTTTTTCAGGACCGTGTGGAAGATATTTAGGAAGGACTGGGCAATTTACTGAAGGATCCCAGGAATTCTGCACACTTGCAAGCAGCAAGCTGGAAGGAAATTTCACACTATACAGGCACACTGGAGTTAATCTCATTCTAAAAAGAGGTGGGAAACATCCTCCTGGATGTTAAGGCCTATCAAGAAGAGGATGGGGGCTAGAGTCTGCTCAAATTATGGCCTATTCATTTGCAATCCCTCAGAGGAGAGGTCACCAACTGTGCACCCTTAGAGGAGATCTCACACAACCTCCACAAAGAGTCTTTATCATAGAAACTGACCTAAGAGGGGGAAAGCCAGAACTAAAGGCTGATCCAAGCATGACGGCTAAACCAGGTGCAGCGCAGAAAGCTTTTGTGCTGCTCTCAAACCTCACAATAAGGAAAATCTTGGAATTTAACAACTCAAAAGACTCCCCACAGGAAAGATGACTCCAACTCAGATTCCGCTTTAAGGTTGCCTAACCCATAAACTATTAGAAACTTCTGAAAGTTGAAATTTAAACCTTTCTCAGGATTTTATGAGCTACCATTTTCTAGAATTCATTAGCTCAAACAAGGTTTTTTACTACCAACTTGGAAATGAAGTATTAGCCTGAATGTTGGAAAATGACAAAAGATGAAGCAAAACCCCATCATCTGTTTTGAGTGTCATGAATGGCATATAAAAGATAAGAGCAAAACATCAGTCCTATCATCTACAGTTTCCACAATACGTACTACCCCACTATTTTCAACAGTGAGCTCTCTGCGTCCTCTCACTAGATACCCTCGTCTACTGACATTTAAGTCAGAAGTCATCCCAAAGTAAGTGAGAAAATAAAAAAAGGATTTGAGAAGAAAGACTCCTGAGATTCATGTGTTTGCACACATATATACATATATATGCACACACAGAAATAAATACACGCATGCATACACAGAGATAAGTATCTTTTCACATTAGTGGCTAGAAGTGAACTCAAATCACAGACTTTGTTGTAGGAAAATGGGGGTAGGCACATGGTAGGAGACCAAGTGCAACAGAAATCCTAATAAGTAATTTGAGCTACCACTAGAAGGAAAAAAAAAAAAAAAAAAAAATCGCTCTCTGGCAAGTGAGAGAAGAGCTGAAATCCTGATTACAGCACAACAGTAACTAAAATTAAGAGATACACTACCCCAAAGAAGGAGAAAAAAAAACAAACAACGACAACCTAAGAAGAGGCAACAAGATTTCACAACAATTAAGGAAAAAAATAGTAATATCAACTGTCTTGAACGCAAGCCACAGTAGCATTATCAAATTTATGTGGTGGGAAAGGACTGAGGATTGTTTTAGTATTGGCTATTCCACAAAATACCCAGGAAGAAGAATACATTATTTGAGATAGTGGCATTTTCCTTCCTTGCATCAGTCTGAAAACATGGATTTTATTTATGCCCTCTCACACACTGCAGATACAGTCCTCAGTTCTGAAGAGCAGTAACACCACTTCACACCTGAAGTCTGACTCATCTACTCTTTTACAATTGTTATCCAACAAGGGCATCATCTCTACAAGACAGCAACCTTCTTTCTGGCTAAAAAGGTGATCCCTGTCTTTAAATAGGTCTCACGCTCCATTACAAAGTGCCACTGTGTTGACTAAATTTACCAGACACCTCATCACAGACACAAAAAAATAATTTTCAACACTGGACTGTGCAACCAGATTGCTATGGCTGTATTTTCCACTTTTACTGATTGTAGAGACTGTTTAATCTCTCTTTTATACAGAATTTCATTTTACGTAGAACTTCAAGCAGGCTCATCCTTTACAAACACATAAAACAGCTGTCCAGCCCCAACAGTTCAGACAATGGGGAGATGAAGGGAACAAGTAGCAAAGCAAGATACTACATATAGATACCAAGACAGCTGCATCATTGGCTTTTTAAGCTACTTCCTTCAATGTTGTTCTTTCAAATCGTCCTAATGCCTCATTGTGATGAGGAATTACGAAGTGTCAAGCTTCATCAGCCAGTCCTTTCACTTCAAGGATGAATGATATTTTTGAGAGCAACAGGGTACAGCTGCAGACATCCAGGATCTAGCTTTCAGGCCTGAGACAGTCTAAGGCAAAACAAAAAACCACACCCAAACCAAAACAACTTTTCTGGATATTTCTTAAGTCCTAGAACAGTTTGTTTCACCTGAAAGATTCAGAGGAGAGACTAAGAAACAAGTCATTCATCAAACTTGGAGGGATTCCAACTACATGAGTCAAAAGTTCTCAGACACTGTCTTACCTTCCAAATGACTTGTTTTGAATAGTGTGGATAAATAAACCAGGTATAGTCGACTGGCTTTAATTTTTAGACCAGTCGCGCTATCCAAAAGTCAAAATCACCAGATTTTAGAAAAACCATACATTGCTCTAATTTCTCATCCATTTTGTTTGTGTTTTGGGAAAAAAGCACCAAAATATTGAGAATACAAGTAAAACAGCTTCAGAAAGCTAGTACTTAACACAATGATACTTCTCACTTACACAGACTAATAATTCAAAAGCTATTTCTAGACTAATGAGTAAATATGATCTGTCAAATTCCTTAAATTCTGACTCACACAGCCAGATTAATAGTTGAGTTGCAGCCTAAATGCAGCCTTACCATCATTTTTAAGACTTCAGTAAGACTAGGATAGATAACAGAACTACACAAGCAGCAGCATTTATAAGGTAAGGCCATAAGAAATTAGGCTTTGTAATCTTAACCCACAAGGGGTTACAAATATTTCAGTTCACAGTACAGCTGTTCCTTCAGGGACATCATAATCTGATCTGTCCTTATCTACTACATTGTCTAGTTTCAAAGAACTTGACAAAGACGAAGTACGGAAGTTTATTTTGAATTGACTAAAAGATTCAAAAGCTGGAGGAGGAAGAAGAATAAGGAAGAAAAGAAACAGGACAGCCCATCAAAAGACTTTTCTGGGGCAGGAGGAAGGCTAAAATAATACTGACACATAGATGTAAAAAAAACTAGAGAAACTGAAGGAAAACTTCAGAACCACCAAGCAAGAATTCAAAGCAAGTATTTCTTTGACATTTAATGCTCACTACTGGATACATATGTTTCAGATAAGAGCAACTTTAAAAGATTTATTATTAAAAACATAGACCAACTGAAAACTCGTTTATTTTGCACTTGCAGGAAAACGCAGATAAAGAGAGAGACATAGATTAGTTCACCTGCTCTTAAAGTGCATGCTCTTCTGTTGATGGATTAGTTACATGTTGAGATTAAAGTTGAAAAAACAAAGTGCTGAAGAAAAGGCTGAAAGATAAAACCTCCTAAATTTACACAAGTGCTAAAACCAACACTCACAAATAATTTAAAAGGGGAAAGGAGGGGGGACATTAACTTCACTGGCTAATGAATGCTTCTTTACAAAAGCCAAGTATCTGCTACCTTTTTTTCAGCCCTGAGCAATATTGCTTGGTGATTCCAACTTTCTCCACCTTTTCCCTTTATGCACTCACATTTCTTTCCTCTAAGAGGATGAATCAGGCCTTAAAAATCAGAGTTGAATTCTTTGATGCTCAAACTGATCAGGTACCACTGAATCAAGCTGCAACACAAACAGGAGCAAGTTACAGCAGTGGTTTCCTACATCACTTTTGAAAGCTGACAGCTCTACTTCCTCCTAACATCAAAACCTATTCTGATCCTGTATTTCACAAGGCCGTCCCCTTCCCTTTCTCCAAATGTTTTTGACTGCTGGCATTATAAAAAGGAATTGCTTACTGTCAGCATTAGCTGCACCTGAAAAAAATGTATTATAATTTGGGATGGCCATACTTGGTTCTAAAACAGTGCTAAACACTGTTTATATGTTTTCTGCTACTGCTTCAAAGCCATGCACCCAGCAAACACCGTTTTTACAGATTCTTGTGCTTGTCACTCCTTTACCATCAGCACTAGTGGAAAAATACTCAAAACCCCATTGTCAGCTCCATACGCAACGCTAACCATTTGTTGCAGTGGCACATACTTAGAAATACTGCTGAGATTATATGCAGGTAAACTCTAAACTTTCTTATACATGGAGAAATGCAATGGGGCAAGAGTCTCCCTTCATAAGCACAATAATATAAGTTGGTTTGGAATACTTGTTGCACAAAATTATTATTGGGCTCATTCCTCTATCAGCTGCTTTCATTATTACCAAAGGAATACTCTTTTTTGGCTGGAGTTACTGAAACAACTGGCCCATTGCTAAAGATGAGAAAAGTGAATTATCAGGCATAAGCAGGAACTCAGAATTTTAAAGTCATATTTAAGTAGATGAAAATCAATAGAATATTGAATATGGGTTAAAATTCATGGCCTACACAATGGGAACAATAGGTTTTCTTTAAGGAACATCTTTATAAAGTAAACTGGTTTTTAATCAGGCTATTAGTTTAAATGCTTTTCACATATATTAATAAGAATATCATTAAACACATGACTACAAACAACAACTTTGAGAATAACCTTGGTTCATTGCTTGATTACAGTAAGCCTGAAGCAGTGCACCAGACTTTTTGCAGTTTGCATTCCTAATCCACTTTCTATGTTGGTTCAGCACACAGAAGGATGCGTTACAAGTTTATTGATTAGTTTTGGACACAGGAAGATCTTGCATTTATGAAATCAACATACTTGAGGCAAAGATAAACTTACACAGAAACTCATACACTATAGCTTACACTTCACTTTAATAGAAGGTATTGATACTGTTTTAAGCATCCGTTTATTCCACTGACTACAAGCCATTGCTGCTAGCATCACCGAAGAGAAATAAGGCAATTTAATTTTTGGATTTTTTTCGAATACCCTTTTGTGCTGTTTTTCAGAAGTGTTTTAATTAATGGTAAAATTTTATTTATGGAATAGTGAGACACCCTTGACACCACTGCAAGTGAAAAACAGAGTAGAATTTTTAAGCCTAGAATATAAAGTTTTACGACAATTATTCAAGACTTGTCTAATGAATTTAGTATTTGGAAATAGCTCGCTGGCAACCACGCTTTAAGCCTTGTGAATAGCAAGCAAAACCTTGTATTTCTTGGTATCCCTTTACACAAGGATGAACCTATGCCTGTATCTTCTCACACTAAACACTTTAAAGTTGAAGTAGCACATTTTTCCACTTCTGTTTAGTTTAGATTTCTCAGCCCAGTTTTCCTACATGTTAATGGATTTTTACTACCATCTTGCAGTCCGCTAGGTTTCTGGATTAAAAGGGGGTTTTGATTTTTTATTTTTTTTTAATCCACTTTTCTGCATGGAATGATTTAAAGTAAGAGAGAGACTGTCCCCATAACAGTTTTTATTTTGTATGCTTATTCTTCCTTGCCCTCCTCCCTGAAGAAAAATACACAGTACCTCTCAAACAGTTTACACAACTGATGGCAATTCTCAGGGATAATTTTGGGGAACACCTGCCACCACCACAGAAAACAACCACCTCATATTGAAGATCTCGACCATATCACATAGGAGGGGCATATGGCGCAGGGCAATCAATACAAGAGGTGATCTGGAGAATATAACCCATCAACCCTCAGATGTGGTACAAAGAAGGCTCTCTCCTGAACAAAAGATAATGCTTCTCACTTTTCAACCAGGTTAGTCCTTTGTATCTACTTAAATCTGTCAAGGTTAAATTCCAGGAAACTCTGTAGAACTCTGCAGAACCTGAAGAACTGACAGTAGCAGAGTCAAGAGATATTTTCTGAAGAAAGGGGTTTATCTGGAACTCTCTAGAGGGAGGGAAATGAGGAAAAAAAGGATAATATAATATACTGTTTACTCATAAAATCCGAACACGTGCATCTAAGGAAAAAAAAGAAGCAGCTGCATACTCAGGTTTAATTATGGAAGAGAAAAGCATCTTGGGATTACTTCAAACGTAAACTCTTGGAAGGCAGTAGGGATCATACGAAATGGTTCTCCAAAATGAAAAGAAACCTAGAGCTCTGCACCAGCAGGATGAAGAAAAAACAAACCTTCTCTGAAGTCCAAAATGAATCTTAATCATCAATATCTACAAACTATATAATGGTATGAATAATACATATTCCAGATGAGAGAAAGTAAATATTTGTTCTCTTAATGAAATCATTCCTTTGGAGATGAAATAAAATACTGGTTATTTTTACTTAGCTTTGAGTTCTCACATTTTTATCCCCTTAAAAGGAGAACTGCATCCCTAATGACGACTGATTTTCTTGGAGATCAGTATGAGTTGCAGGGCTCTGAACTTTCTAGAAATTATACTGAAATCTTGTAACCTTTTGAAGAAAATAATGTCTTTGTTGCCAATCATACACTAAAAGCATGAATTTCTGTAGCTAAGGTAAAAAAATACAGTGTAGGAAGCAGGAAATATATCAAGTGTCAGGGAACTCAAATGAGAGAGCTACTGAAGAACACCACCACCTCCCTCCTCCACACTGTTGACAAACTGGACATGTCTGGCTTTCATTGAAGGACTAGATTAAAATTAGTTTTCTCTGCTCTTGCACCAGACTTTTTGCAGTTTGCGTTCTTAATCCACTTTCTACGTTGGTTCAGCACACAGAAGATGTGTTACATGTGCACATTGGCAATATGTTTAGTTACAGATGAAAAACAGTTCAAAAAACCCTTAAAGTTTATTTCTAACGAGCTGTGGATATCTAGTTCTGAATATGTGGAAAAGCAAACCTAGTTCTGTCATATGCACACCCCCACCAGAATGTTAGCCCGTTGAAATAGTGATCAACTCAACTAGCAAGAACTAAGGACATACATGAGATAAAGGCAAAGGAGCAGAGCTGGCACACAGAGAAGAGCGTGCCTGTCCAGGAGCTCTTCATAGGGCTCTGCAGAACAGAGAAAGAAGGAAAGCTCTGCTTTGATAGACAGAACTCTTCTGGTAGTGAATCAAAACTATCAAAGAATACTTTCAAGCAGAGTTTCTCATACTTTCCATCTAGATCTTTATTAACATCTTAAATGCCAACAGAGCACCACTTCTGAGCTTTCAGTTTCATTTTCCACTAAAGGCAGGCTTTGGGCGTCTTCAAACCATCATTACATTACACTTTGGCATCCAAGCTGCGCAACTGTGTTAGCTATGACCCAGCTAAAAGTTGTGAAGCTCAAGAGCGTGCAAGCACTGATATGTGAACCCAGACACTCAGCAAAAGTCTGTTTTGCTAGACTAATTACACTAGTCCTCTTCAAGTGGCAGAGCTAGCACATCCAAGCACGTACCGCAGCAAAAATGTTATAGCATACATGGATAACATACTGGGAGGACATGGTCAGGCAAGGCAGCAGGTTTGAATCATCAAAAGGAGAATTTGGTCATGAGGGCAGCGCTCTTGACTGCTCAGAGACCTTAAAAGGAAAGGAGTTTGTGCCCTGTGAAGTTTTGCTCTCTTTCTCTGCAGACATTGGAAGAACTATTAAATATCACCTATTAGGCTGACCCAGAAGGTGGATGTGCAAGACATTCTTTTAAAAAGTACATAAGTATACTCAATTTTCTGGCGGTAAATTCACTTGCAGTTTAGTGATCCCTACTGAACCTAAGGAAGGGATGCATTTTCTCAACAGAATGTTATCCTCTACACAAAAATTGCCCCAAATTTAATTTTTTTAAAATGTTTTCTTGTGCACAAGAACAATAGAAACTGAAGGGGTGGGCAAAACCAAACCACAGTACCTATTCAACACTTATAAAAGGTACAAAACTTCAAAATATGCCATTTATCCTATTAATTTTCTAGGTACCTAGCACTTACAAGTGAAGTTTCAAACAAGTCTTCCTTGTAAGAGCAGTAAGTACCAAACTTTTGTAACAAAACAGTTTTCTGTCATAAGATTTCTGCTTAAAAATAAAAACAGGTTCCACCTCAGAAGCCTACCTTGCCAGAAGTTAACACAGGCTATGAGAAATCATTCTTTATTGCGCTACAGCGCCTTACACAGCAACATTGACTAATATGACAAAAAAGATATTTCTCCTTTTCCATTGGTCCTGCATGGTACTTTGATAAAGCCAAATACCACAGCAGATGCATAAAGAGTCACGGGCCAACATAGAAATTATTAGATGAACTACTTTTTTGTTGCACAACTAACAAACTGTATGGAAAAAATATTCCTTTCATAGGAAAAAGAGTTATAAGAGAGAACAGAAAATGAAATAGCTGTTCTGGCAGTCAATACTTCTCTTATCCTAGAAAAACATACTGCATGTCATCCATTGTGAGAAATGTATTAATAAAGAAATGAAAAGTCTAGAATCCTCAGGCTGCCAAGTTTCATTGCAGTGCAAGAAAACCAAGTTTGGCTTCCTCCTAACTCCTACTCATGATCATATCAAGTTCTTGTATTAGTCTTCCAATGACTCATATCCAAACAAACAAATCTTCACCTTTTAAATGATTTTTAATTGACTTACTACTGATAAGATTTATATAGATGTAAAGAAGAAGAAAAAAGTGGTTTATCAAAATAAGATAGGTAAAATGCAAGAAACATGCTAACCCTAAAGTTTGTGTGAATGCTTATCTATAGGTTGACAACGTTCCTGTTCTGAATAATACTCTATAAATTAAGATTTATTAGAAGTACACTAGATATACTTCTTGGTCTACCAATTAAGGCATTGCTTGCTAAGACAATTCTGTTTTACCGATGATTGAAGAATAACTTGGCAAAACTGTCAGAGTTGTCTAATTTATGAGAAAAAAAAATATTTCCTAGTAACATTCCTTTCCATCTTGAGAAGGTGACTGTAACGAAAAGGAATTTTAACTTTTGTTTTTAAACAAAATGCATACTGTAGACGTTACTCCAACTATCTAAAAGATAAAGCTTATAGAATATTAAAGAATTGTCTAAAGTACAGTAACAGCTAGCTTTTCCATGCAGTTAATACATTCTAGCACATCCACTTTTTCAGTACTGTGACAAGGATTTAAGCATTTCTTTATAAAATGTTCCCAACATTGAAGCCTCTATACACACACTGTAATATTACACTCAGAGTTTTCCCCGATTTATTTTTTTTTTGAACAAAGAACAGATACTCATGACAATTTTTTTTGCAAGAGAATTTTAAGACTTCAGAATGAAGGTGTAACACCCATGTATTGCAACACGATTCATATCTTTCCTAGGCATTAAATGAAGAGCAAGAGTTGAATTAAATTGTTAGGCCAATCTGCCAGCACAAACAAGAACTTGAGTAAATGGTAGTTTTCCTCTTAATTCAAAAGGCCATGTTTTGGGCAGAAATTCACTTCAGTGCCTGCAGAATGACCCACAGAAGAATTATCCCAAGTTCACAGCTCACTGCTTGGCCACGGGCCATCCCCTGCACCATGCAGAAGTTGGCAATATAGGCCTGCTCAGAGCTGCCAGCTCAACCGCACACTCTGCCAGGAAGCCATTACTCTGTGGACGCACACAAGCCTATGGGAGAGAGCAACTGAGAACCAATTATTCCTTAAAAATATCTTGAAATGCGACAAGCACTAGGGGCTACATTGCTCTCCTCCAGCCGTATTTTCTACCATTAATTTACTGCAGTCAGGAGGAGCATCAGCTTTTGCTCCACTGCTATACTTAGCGTGCTCAAATCAATTATGCACAGTTTTGATGACATTTAACTGTTTCAACACAGAAGTGCCAGGACATGCCTGCCCCACTGACATTTGCTGTACACCCAGTCCCCCTCTTGTGAGGCTATTCATGGCTAATACAACTTTAGCCTGATCCCTGATCAGCTCAGCCACATCAGCGATAAATCACAGAATCGTAAAACCATAGAAAAATGATTTGTTAGAAAATATACTCCTTAGTTGCTGTCAATGCAACTGAATAAACATGCCTCAAAACCAGGCGAGCCTTTACTTCCCTAGTGATGGCCTACAGAAGTTAAAAATATCCAACTAAGTAGCATAAAAAGCAGAAGACAGACTAACAGCCAGTTCTGTGATCCATCTTGCACTGTACAGCATGCATTCTCGCACAGGGCTGTGGTCTTACCTCAAATAAGCAGTGAAGTATCATGTCAAAAGATGAAATATTAAGTTTTTCTTAACTTGTATTGCTATAGAGTCTAAATGACATCTAAGGACATAGTTGTGCCCTACTGAACACTTAAATACAAAGCTACTTCGTTAGTTTTCCAGTTAGATTCGCAGGCAGCCTTATTCTCATTTTTAATGGGGAAACTATCCCAGAATGAATGTGTGATAACAAAGGCAAGCCCATTTGTCAAACATCCAAAATGATTATTTTGGAAACAAATAGACATGTGCAATTTAATTTCATTTCACTTAGCAAGTGCTAAGAGCCAAACAATGTGATACTAATTAGTTCATGTTGACAACGAAAGGAAATTCCCAATTACTCCAAGGATTAGTTTTTCAGAGTCAACCTTTCCTAATAAAGGCAAAACTTCTATGCTTCCCCAGAAATTGTAAGATTGAAAGAAATAAGTTTCTGCAAATTTAGAGAAAAGTACTACAAAGATAAACTTTGCGCTACTTTACTACTTTAACAGCTGTACAGCACTTTTAGAAGCAAAAGTCAGTGTTTCATGTGACTATTAGTTTCCTGCAATAATTAATCATCTGGGGAGGCGAGACCGGTTAGCCTCATTTTCAGATATCTTGATCACAAGAAATGCCGGAGCATTAGAAGACAGAGTGCTATGCTACAAATACATACACAGTACTTTCAAGGAAAGGAAGAACTCAGGTAACGGTCAAGATAGCAGGCAGATCCCCAGATAAGAGAAAGACAAAATTAAATATCAGTTAAGAACCTCTTCATTACACAGATGGAGACAAAAAAGTTAACCAGAAGTCAATCAAGACAGCTCCTTCTCATCTTAAACAAGCAATCCACCCTAAACCCCTACCTTCCTTCCCTCCTCACCAACATTTAATCTGAACAAAACTAAGAGTCCTAATCAAACTCTTTTTGACTGAGATTCAGGGAGAAGTTTGAAGCTTGAAAAGATTAACTATTTGGCTTACTGTACCATACAAAACATACCAAGTTAGATGAAATTTAATAAAAAAGCCTAAGGAATAAAGCTTCAGGGATTTGCCACAGCTGGGCTCTTGATGAAGAGAAGTCATTCGTGAAGGAGTCAGAAGCAAAGGCAGAGCTATAACAATTATTCTACTTTTAAAATATGAGCTAATACTGAGAGTAATTTGGGGGGGGGTAAAGAAATCAAAGCAACTCTAGTATATAGTTACACAAACACACACAAAATAAATTAGTGAATGTTCTTCAGTGTCATAAAAAGATAGGATACCCAAACTTTGATAGTTAGAGGAAGAAAAAAAAATAAAATATACACACATACATATATATATATACACACACACACACAGTAGCCCATGTATTAGGCCTATTTGGTATAAGGTTAAGATAAACCCTTTATATAAGAGGCATTCCAAATCCTATTCTGCAAGAAGATTGAAAGTAATTTATCATGTAAAAGCAGGTCCTTTGCATAAAACTCAGAGATGCACATTGTTAAAAGTCTGTGATTATTAACTGGGCAAAGGGATTTTGAGCACTTAAGGTCCACCTAACTGCTGAAGCAATATTGAAAATTAGTACTATGATGTTTCCAATAACTTTCAGTTCTGCAGAGTTGCTTTGGGGAAAACCTAATCTCTCTGTGGTGCCTTCAGAGTAATTCAGTATCATCATGACTATGAGGAACAGAAGAAAAAAAAAAAATCAGACAACACCATAGATTCTTGGAAGACATGGTCTCAGTATAAATACTTTGCAAATTAACCATGGAGATTTATAAGCACGCCTATAAAAGTTAAACATAAATCTCCAGTCCAGAAATACTGAGCATCAGTTTCATAAACTGTTTTAACTCCAAGAAGATGCATCTAAAAAGGTACAAAGTATCTTAAATGAATAATTATCATGCTTCTACAAAGGAACTCGAGAGCCATTGGAAATATTACAATCCTTGCCAAAGATTTCAGTACAGATCAAAAATAAACTCCTGAGATACAACTTCTATTCTGCTGCAGGCACAAGTGAAAAAAGTTGGAAGCGAAAGGGTATCTCCTTCTCTATATGAATTTCAAGAAATATCTTTGCAAGAAGCTAACTAGAATTCCCAGTGATATTTTACACCAGTTAACCTAGCCTCCCTGAGTCTTCAAAAGTAACCACACTCCTTTCCTGTTTAAGCTAAGGAAGGAAGCTTTGTCTTAATTTATCAGTCATGCTCTGAACCAATGTTTTCATAACCAGGAATCCAAACCACTGCATATTTCACAACTTCAAAAGATACAAACTTCAAAGATATCTTTAACCTACCAACTTTCAACAAAAGAACACCAAGAAGTGAGATACGATAGTTTTTCCAAGTGAAGTCTTGCTCCACTGAACACCTTAAAAGTTGACCCAAAAAAGGACTGGTTGCAAAATGGCTCTCTGCCCTAAAAGTTTTCCTTAACTTTATAAAATGAGAGAACGAAGGGTAAAACATCAAGTTCTGTTGGTCTCAGATTCGTCAAAGGACATAGGCTACTAATTGCCACACCTTAGTAGAAAGCATAGGTGAAGTAAAGAACAAGACTCTTAAAAATAGTGCACCTTCACATTAAGGAGCAGAAACCATTTTTCTTCACTGAATTGTAAAGGAAGAAGTCATTTCTCCCCTCAATGAATTGATGGACTGTGTGCATCTCTTCTCCTAATTATTTGAACTGTCAAGCTTTGTGTTAAATATCCAGGGTCTGCTTAGACTGGAACACTATTTACACAGACACAGTAGGAATACACGCATGTTTCTCACATTTGTGAAAATTTTCTTCATTAAAAAAAATCTGACAGTTGTTAGAAGTCACATCTTCTGTCATTCAGTTCACATAAATTCACTTTCAAAAACACCATTTTGCAGCTGACAGCCTTAAAAAAACATAACTTCTTTAGAGCATCATGGAAGTGGCATCCACGCTAGTTCAAAAACAAGTATGTTCATACAAAGTTGTGATCAGGAAGACCTGTATATAACTTGTGGCAAATAAAGTTTGAAAGGGTACAACATAAGGAACTAACACAAGGAATATTAAGCGTTAATAGGCATTTGCATTTTGGTGTTTAATAATCTTTGGCAGGCATATAATTTCTGTGGCAGTTTTCAAGTACTCGGACAAATTAAGAAGGACACACAAAAGATGATGCTATGACTGAATTTTAGACAAAGCAAAGATCACACAAAGAAAGAGATATTTCAATTTCTGCTGATTTTTCATACGAATTTGCACTGTTGACTCTTTTCCTCCTCCTATTAATATCAAAGAACTTCAAATAACTCCAGAAACTTGTTTCCTACAGACCTCACTCTTCAAAGACATTCAGAAGGTACAGAACAAGCCCTTAGCAACAAGCATTTAAACAGGTAATCATGCCTCTATCTATTTTAGAGTCATTTTCAGCAAGGGCTCCTCTCTAGATCATACAGTATTTCCTCCAAACTTCTCTCTAAAATAGCAGCAGGCAACTAGGAACAGGAGTATCACCTCAAATAAGGGCAGAGTCTCAGAGCATCTCTCAACTTTCTTTATGAGTGTCAGACATTAGATTTGTCCTTTCCTAAAAATAATCTTTCAGCAGTTAATGGAAAGCAAATTTACAGTGAAGCATCTTCAAATCCTGATATTCTTGCTCAAAACTTCCCCAAACCACTACAGAAATATCAACTCAATTATTGGAAAGATGTTGTTATTAGTCATCTAGGAAACTATGCAACCTACAAAAATCTGGCAACTAACTGTAGCTGCAAAACAGTTATAAAAACAAGTGACAGTTTTAGATCAGAGACCTTTTCCCAGAACCCTTGAAGAAAACACTCATTTCCACTATTCAGACAGAGTAGAAGGGCAGATGGATCCTACTCCTGCTACCAGAGCCTAGAGAAACTGGACTGACTAGGCAGCCCTCTGGATCTCCAGCAGGCAGAAGGTGACAGTAAAACCTCTTTCTTCACAGAATGACAGTCCTAGGATCAGAACCACTAAACCTTTAGTAGTGCGATTACTAACAGACTCTTCAAAAACATTAAGAATTGTGAAAGACTCATTGGAGTTACAGAGGCAGTTATCAGGAAGCTGATTGAACACAGATGCTTTTACACCCAATATGCTAACCAACAACATAACCTGTCAATCCAGGGAAGAGTGGTCTATAGACATCCACCAGGCTTCTTTCCCACAGTAAAAGAACAGAGCGGAACGGATGAAGTGACTAAGGAGAAGAGTTAAGATACCATGGAACACAAGAAAGCAGAATAGAAGTGGTTGAAATATTAATGGAAAGACAGATTCCAGTACACCGCACCAACTGTAGCCTTCCAGTTAAAAGTCAGCAAGTTCAGAGGTCCCAGTCAAAACCAACTAAAGAGGTTCGGCTGCATTTCCACCCAGACCACCAGGCTCTAACTCCTGTTTTTAACTGACAGCAAAGTTTTCAAAGCTCATCACTCAAGGGAAATTAGCGCAGAGAGGAAAACACAGCATTTGACTTCAGCAACAGAAATCAAATTTTAATTGTCAAAACCACTTTGAGAAAACGGCAGATCTGTGCATGATGAGCTCTACTGTTCCTTAGCTGAAGGCAAAGTAGTGTAGTTCTGAAACTGCAGAAACAAGATACAACTTCTCATGCAAAACTAATATGCCTACTAGAACATTAGACAAGGAAAACGTTATTGATATAATTTTACAAGCAATCCATTAAGGAATATGGAAGCATTCATACTTGCAGCAAGATGCTTTTGGTGTCTAATGGAGGGCCATTAAAAGTTGCTTTGAAAATTACCATTCACAAGGTGGGGAGTCGTAGTGAAGCTTCAGAGGGCCCACTAGCACTGCCCATTTCCTGGGCAACACACAGAGCAATGCCAATAGCAGAGTCAGGAGGCTGTTTATAATACAAGCACTAAAAAAAACACCCAAAAAAATTTAGAACAGACCCACAGATTGTATATAGTCATCACAGAGGCATGCAGCAAGCTGCATCTCTAAATCAATTTAAAGAACAATCAATACTCCTCTAACATACCAGGTGAGCTAGATAAGTAAAGTTTTATTTTCACAATTACTTGTGAGTGAGTGTGCCTTATAGCAAAACAACGGAAAAGTCAAAACTAAGATCCGCTTCATACTATGAATATTTTTTCTGTGGTCACTCTGCCGTGAAATCACTGCAATCTCTCTATTTTCTGAGTCAACTAAAGAAGTATTATCACCAAGGAGTGCCAAGAATATTTTGCCTTATCTAAAATTATAACCCTATATATTCACAGTAAGTGAAGAAGAGTTTAAAATCTGTAAGATTATACGTGATACTTTTTTAAAAATTGTCACAGAAGTACTATGTGATATTCAGTTTGTACTTCTTAAAAAAAAAAAACATTCTAGTATGGTAACTCACTATATTGCGCATAACATACTGACGATTGAATTTCCATAAAACCTTCTTTTAGTTTAGGAGAATTAAAGGTGCACCTTAAGCAGTTTATATCTCCATTCGTGAAAACGTGTGCCAAGTTAACAAACAGAACATCATAGAAATGTATTGACAAAAGTGGTATCAGCTTTTATCCTTTACTCCTCTAGAGACTCACTTCAGGTATTCAAGTTAGTTATGCCAGCTGGCATACCAAAAAGCAAGTCTTACACTCTAAAATGCTGAAGAGCATCACCATAACTTCATCCTCTTCTATATTCCTGAGAGGTGTCCTCAAACACTAATCAGTTTCCTGCTGTTTCCATAGGTAGCTGCTTTCTACAATAAAGTGCAACGTTACCTAACTCACAGCTAGGTATCTCATTTATGGCTTCTCCATATTCCAGCTTTGTGCAGCTCAAATCCATATGCTGCTTTGTGAAATGTAACTGAACTTTCCACCACTTGAATTCAGTTAGTCAGTAAGTACTCTGCAGAAAACACACTTTTTTCTTCTGCTACAGATGAGTATCTAGAATTTCAAGAGGGGTGGTAGAAAAGGTTTGCCCACTATTTTGCAATGGCAGGGGACAGAATAACATTGTTGAACTTCTGGAAGGAAACACCATTACATTCCCACCCAATTCTCTACTAAGGCTATGCTCTAGATCCCACTGATAGAAATTAAAATCCACTTACTCTGGTCCAACTCTTTGATATCCTAGACTTCAGCAAAAGAAGCGTAGAACTGACCAGCAGGTATAAAAAGAACTGCTGTACAGAAAGATGTGCCCAATAAGTACCACCATTTCAAGGCAGCTAATTCCACAGCTTGCTGTAGTTCAAGGCAGCCAATCACACCGTGATTCAGATTACTTTCATTTTTGCTTAGACAGTCCCCAAGTGCTTTTTTTTTTGTGTTAAAATATAGGCTGGAAGAAGACAACTATAGCTAGAACAGGAATTTGCACTTTCTTAAGCAGATTTTTGTCAGCAAAAATCTAAACCACTATAATTAGTCAACATTTAATTACCCCTGACATGCAAGAAACAGATGTAATCAAGAATGATTAGAAAAATTGCAACTTCAAGTTGTGTAGCTTAATGCTAGCCGTACCTTATAGAAATCTCAGAGTTCTAATTTCATAGAAATTAGCACAATTTAGTGCTAGGAGTTTCTGAAGATGCAAACAAACATCAAATAAGAAAAGCAGTACTTGTTTCTTAATGTAAATTTGTGAGCCTTATACTCATGTATACCCCGACGGTTGACGAAAAAACATACACATGCAGAAAAACCACCACAGACAACACGCAAGGCCCACTTTCAGGGAATTTATTAGTCACCGAGTTTGTGTTTTAATTTCTTTCTGATTTCACCCCAGAAGTAGCTTTCTTTTCAACAAACAGAGCAGTTTAGAGTTTCTGAACGTACATGAGTTCAGACCGGACTGCTGTTCTCAGCTGTGCCCTTTAATCCTGGTCAGGAACCAAATAAAACACATTTCCTGGGACTTGAATAAATTTGTGTCATGCAATTTCCTTTCCAAGACAATACCAAGTAACATGACTTTGGGAGACGCAATGACATAATAAATGCAAACAGATTTCCAACATGGTCAATATCAAGCACCAGACTTGAATGCCCATAGTATCATAGCACAGTAGCAACTATTAAGCCTAACCAGCAACACTGTTACGGCACCACCTTTTTGCTGACAAAGAGCACTGGCAGATCCCGACTACCTGGATCCCATTTCAATTCTGAAAGCAGACACACCACATCTGACCTTGTCAAGTATGAATTAGCATCACAACAATTTCTAAACATCTGAAGTGCTCTCTGTCTTCCTGCTTTGCTTATCTGGGATATCTGTGAATGTTGTCTACCAAGACTTTAGTACAGGCTTTGACACAGTTTCCCACAGCATTCTCCTGGAGAAACTGGCTGCTCATGGCTTGGATGGATGTACTCTTTGCTGGGTAAAAAACTGGCCAGGCCCAGAGAGTGGTGGTGAATGGAGTTAAATCCAGTTGGTGGCCAGTTCCAAAAGGTGTTGCCCAGGGCTCAATATTGGGGCCATTTCTCTTTAATATCTTTATCAATGTTCTGGACAAGGGGATCGAGTGCCCTCTCAGCAAGTTTGCAGATGACACCAAGTCGGGTAGGAGTGTTGATCAGCTTCAGGGAAGGAAGGCTCTACAGAGGGATCTAGAGGCTGGATCAACGGGCAGAGGCCAATGGTATGAGGTTCAACAAGGCCAAGTACCAGGTCCTGCACTTGGGTCACAACAACCCCATGCAGCGCTACAGGCTTAGGGAAGAGTGGTTGGAAAGCTACCTGGCAGAAAAGGACCTGGGTGTGTTGGTCGACAGCTGGCTGAATGTGAGCCAGCAGTGTGCCCAGGTAGTCAAGGCGGCCAACAGCATCCTGGTTTGTATCAGAAATAGCATGGCCAGCAGGTCCAGGGAAGCAAGGCTCAGGGTAGACCTTACTGCTCTCTACAACTACCTGAAAGGAGGTTGTAGCGAGGCAGGGGTCATTCTCTTCTCTCATGTAACAAGCGATAGGACAAGAGCAAGTACCTTCAAGTTGTGCCATGGGAGGTTTAGAATGGATATTAGGAAAAACTTCTTCACCAAAAGGATTGTCAAGCACTGGAACAAGCTGTCCAGGGAAACTGTTGAGTCTCCATCCGTGGATGTATTTAAAAGATGTGTAGATGTGGTGCTTAGGGACATGGTTCAGTGATGGAATTGGCAGTGCTAGGGTAACAGTGGGACTTGATGACCCTAAAGGTGTTTTCCAACCTAAACAACTCTATGATTCTATAAATTAAGCATTCAGTAAGCAGATTACAGCTGGTTGAAAACAGTAACAGTGAAGTAATAGATGCAGCTGATGTGAGTCACATCTACAATAGTGTTTTAGCATGCCAGAGGGATATTCCTTCATGCAAGTTTGCATTGTGTCTATATCTGGAGTTTTGCAACATTTGTTAAGGCACAGCCCAAGCATGCTCAAAGCATCCCCCTCCTGGTGAAACCAAAGCTGAAGTCCTACCCCAGGACTCTACCTATAGTTCCCTATTTTTAATAAAGATGCAAGATCCTCTGACAGTTTGTTCTCTACGCAAGCGCAGTACCCTCCAAGGACTGACAGCTAATGCAAATTTTCCTGACAGGAGAAATGCAAAGCGGATATGAAGTCTTAGAACCACAATGGAACATAGCAAACAGCCTCTCTTCACCACACAGGGCAACAACAGAGATGCACCCAACCAACTTCTTATATCAGTACTACATACATAGCAATACCAAATTAGTTAATTGGTTCCTAAGTTAACTAACACCTAAACTTGTTGTACTAAACTTACAGTAGATTGTCAGGGTTGGGGGGGGGGGTG
>VWZL01004143.1:530540-553858 GCA_013396915.1 Stercorarius parasiticus
TGTTTTCACAAAAAACTCATTTTTCTTCAGAATACCCCATCTGTGTACAGAGCAAACACACCAGCAAATATTAGAAGTAAGCTGAGGTGAAGTTTTAGAAGTGAATTAACACTTAGGCTTATTTACATTTCCTAAAAAGTGATGATAAAGAACAGGTGTTCTGTCTACCCACTGTCACTTTAAAGGCACAAGATCAAAAATAACATGCCTAAATTCATTCTATAATCTACCCTCCTTTCACTAAGGCCCATCTGCTCCTTCAGCTCTACACTGCCCACTCCCTGTGCTCTGCCAATTCTTTTCTCCTAAAGGAGTGCAATTATTTCTACCATGCTATTTTGACAATACCGCTTTGGTATGCATCCTTACACATTTTCTTCTTCTGCCCTTCTTCAACCCTAACTGGTTTTTTTTTTGAGCTTCTTTCCTGCTCCCTTCCTCAACACTGCTTTCCTCCCTCTTTGCTTCATGGGTTGCAGAACAACTGGGTCTACCAAAATCTCTTCTACCAGCCCAGCAGCACTGCCCACTAAATTATCTGTTCTTGCTAGATCAGTATTGATACAGAGTAACTGAGATTACATAAACCTATTAAGCTTAATAAGCTGGTTAAAAGAGGGTTCCTGCAAAAGCACAGAGCAATCAGTGCACACCTGAGTGTATTGGGTTTGCGTGGCAAGGTTTTGGTAGCAGGGAGGCTACAGAGGGGGCTTTTGTGAGAAGCTGCTAGAAGCTTCCCCCATGTCCGATAGAGCCAACGCCAACCACCTCCAAGACAGACCCGCCACTGGCCAAGGCTGACCCAGTCAGCAACAGTGGTAGTGCCTCCAAGATACATATTTAAGAAGGGGAAAAATAACTTCACACAACAGCAATTGCAGCCAGAGCAGAGTGAGAATATGTGTGAGAAACAACTTTGCAGACACCCAAGGTCAGCAAAGAGGAGGAGGGGAAGATGTGCTCCAGGCGCTGGAGCAGAGGTGCCCCTGCAGCCCATGGTGAAGGCCACAGTGAGGCAGGCTGTTCCCCTGCAGCCCATGGAGGTTAACAGTGGAGCAGATATCCACCTGCATCCCATGGAGGACCCCATGCCAGAGCAGGTGGATACCCTAAAGGAGGCTGTGACCACATGGGAAGCCTGCACAGGCTCTGCTGCCAGGACCTGTGGACCAGTAGAGAGAAGAGCCCATGCTGGAGCAGGTTTGCTGGTAGGACTTGTGACGCTACAGGGGACCCATGCTGGAGCAGTCTGTTTCTGAAGGAACCCCGAAGGGACCCTCACTGGAGTGGTTTGTGAAGAACTGCAGCCCGTGGGAAAGACTCACATTGGAGAAGTTCATGGAGGACTGTCTCTCATAGGAGGGATCCCACGCTGGAGGAGGGGAAGAGTGCGAGGAGTCCTCCCCCGAGGAAGAAGGAGCAGCAGAGGATGTATGATGAACTGACTGCAACCCCCATGCCCTGTCCCCCTGTGCTGCTCAGGGAGGGGAGATAGAGAATTCAGGAGTAAAGTTAAGCCCTGGAAAAAGGGAGGAGTTGCGGGGGGGGGAAGTGTTTTAAGATTTATTTTTTATTTCTCATTATCCTACTCTGGTTTGTAGTCAAGTCCATTTTGCCCATGACCGTAATTGGTGAGTGATCTCTCCCTGTCTTTATCTCAACCCATGAGCCTTTTGTTGTATTTTCTCTCCCCTGCCCAGTTCAGGAGGGGAAGTGATAGAGCGGCCAGCCAGAGTCAACCCACCACACAGAGCTAGACTGCTTTTAGTTATACTAACAGTCAGGAGGTAAACAGAAAATTGTTTCCTCATCACTATTGCTTTGCTTCCCAACAATGCATTGTCATACCAGAATTTATAGACAAAAATAAAGGGCACTGGCTCAAAATTCCTAGAAAACCACATAAGTGTTAGTGATACATGCTGTAAGGCAACCAAACTTCAACAGCATGGCAAGGTAGAGACATGGCCCCTTACCACTTTCCCTTGCAGTTGTCTAACAAACCAGTTATTACACAACAGGCCTCACACACATGGCTACTGGACCTCTAGCAAGACTAGTAACTATTTTACATCAATGGTACTATTCGGTGCACTTTTATTTCCTCAAAATGTAAAAGTGAACATATCTGTTTAGATTTTCCACAGACTACACACACACACACTTAATGCTCTGATTATCACTGCTGTTTCATTCAGCAATCTACACCTTTTAAAACACGTGCCAATACCATCTGCAATGAAAACGTACACAGCTGTTAGAGATCCATGGTCACACTATTAATGATACAGAAGCCCCTTATCCCCGTCATAGTTCCTGTGTTTGACAAGCTTGCACATTTTACTACACTGTGAACGTGCATATGAACTGCGCACCAGAATTGTTGACTATTCTCTTGCTTTACCACCTTTTCACATTTTTAAGTTATCTTATATATGTTATATTTAATTGAGTTTCTACTCAGTTAAGAGTTGAACAAGTAGAAATTTAAAAAACAGTTTTATAGTGACAACAGGAAGGGAGAAAGCGGAAGAGCAGGGAGTGAAGTTGAGCCTGAGAAGAAGGGAGGGGTGGCACAAATTTGTTTTAGTTTATTGTTCTAATTTCTCACTATCCTACACTGTTATTAACTGGCAATAAAGTAAATTAATTTCCTTAAGTTGAGTCTGTTTTGCCAATGACAGTAGTTGTTGAGTGATCTTCCCATCCTTATCTCAACCCACAAGCTTTTCATTGTATTTCCCCACCTGTCTTCTCGATGAGACTGAGTGATAGAGCAGCTTGGTAGGCACCTTGTGGCCACCACACTGAGCACAGATGAATGAAGAGCTATAGTCATTTGCTTGACTTCAAAATGAATAGTCCTCAAACATCATTGTCCAGAATCTCCTTTCTACTCTCTGCTGCTAAGTATTTTTTCTACAATACTCTCATGCAAATTCAGTCTTTCATCACGGACTGAAGAGTCAAATCTTCCTGATGTGCAAGCCACAGAAAAAAGCCTTTTGTAACCCACCCTAATGTGGCGAACAGCAAAACATATCCCACTCACCTCAGACAGCAAAGGCTGACAATACTCATTCATAAACAAGAAGAGTAGGTTTAATATCCATTGCAATATAGACACACTGTTAGTTTTCAAGGTGCCAGCTATGTCTGCTGCAGCAGTTCTGTGGGCTGGCACTCCAGTGTAGTCATGTATTCACCCCACAGTCCTTTTGACAATAAAATCTCACAGAAAGCACAGCCAAACTTGCAAGCAACAGCAATTATTTTGATTTATTTCCAGCCACAACAGCCTTTCTCAATGGCACTCACTAGGACATTTGCAGCTATGAGGAAGAGGGAGTTCACAGTCTATCCATATCCCAGCATAGATAGGAGAATGGAAAATTGTCACATTAGTAGCAAAAAGGATCTTCACAGCAAGCAGGAGCTAAGAAAATAATAGAATGCTTTTTACAGGCTATGCTTATTACTGTACAATACAGCAAAACCAAAGAAGAAAGTATATTTGTATGCTGGCTGTGAGGCTTTCTTCTTCACTACTTGCCTTTCTAGACTCAAAGCAAAAGAGCTTCCAACATAATACAAAACCACAGGGTTTGTGAATTTGTTCATAGGCTTACTCTTTGGAGTCTAACCAGACTAAAACACCAGATATAAGATGCTAACGATCATTCTGAATACTCCACAAGCAGGGAGGAAATGGAAATCTAGATTGCCCAGGAGGAAAGTCATTGTACTTTTAGAGGTACTGAAATACCTTCCGTATTAGTTGATAGATTCAGCCCTTGAATTTTTAAATTCACGACCTGGATTTAAAAAAGAAATACAATACTATTGTGCTAATATCTGCAACCACGCAGCCTCTCCCACCCACCAAAGAAGAGAATTTCATAGCTGCTTGTAAAAACATACTCTGTCACGCACAATTGTATGAGCAAGACACACTGGGAAAATTATCTAAGAGTCCAGCACCAGACTTCCC
This sequence comes from Stercorarius parasiticus, assembly GCA_013396915.1. Taxonomy (NCBI): domain Eukaryota; kingdom Metazoa; phylum Chordata; class Aves; order Charadriiformes; family Stercorariidae; genus Stercorarius; species Stercorarius parasiticus. The sequence goes on from VWZL01004143.1 coordinate 534,532, forward strand.
TTTGAATTCAGTAACACCCCTCTTCAGACTTTCTTTTCCTCATGCTCTCCCTCCTTCACAGGAAAAGCCACAAAGAATTACAGCTAAAAATCTGGTAAACAGAAATCAATTCAATCTACCTCAAATAAGAGCAGAAGGAGGTATGGGGGAATAACAATACTGGAGGCTGGATATGGGCACTGAAAAGCTTCATTCAGACATATCCTGTACTGACAAGCAGCTGTTCTTACCCCCTTACAGGGCGATACTGAGTAAAGAGAAATTTAAATATAGTGAAAATTCTCAGTCTCCTAACAGTTGTGAACAATTAATCAGCTCTTCCAAGCACATTCTTCAAAAACATAGTTTTAACTGCTATTAAAAATATTCATTTACTAAACACAGGAGCACCAATACTGTGTTCAACATAAGAATTCCACTCCCCTTAGTAAATGCATTTCCTGATAAATTAAGTTCTGAAATAGGGCAAGGACATCCTGCTTTTTTCCCTTTATAAAAAGCTTCCATAAAAGTTTGTGCACAATTAGAAAGCTTTGGATTTAGAAACATTTTTTACGTAATGATTGCTTTTGGACTCTGTGTCAGCTTGACAATTAGTGTCCCATTTCCCAAAATTTCAAGACAAGGACCATTCCACTAGCGGTCTGAGGCTACCAGATGCACCTTCTGCAGAAGTAGCCAATTACTGAACTAGTCCATCAGTAATTACAGTGAATTGGGCACATTTTAAATTTGGCTCTCAACAAAATAATTATGTCGGTTTATTTGCTTTCTGCACAAATTGAGACCACTTATTCACCCATTTAACATAGAAGTGCTCATGCAGTACTTCGTAAGACTTGATTTCTCATCAGAAAACAAGCCACTCAAGAGTATGGCAATACTACCATTAAAGCAACAGGAAAGAAAGACTGCTTGAAAAATGTGACCTTTCCACTGGAAAACCACATTAGATTGACAAAAACCCTTAAGAATAGTCACATGGATAGAGGAAGCAATGGTCGGCAAGAATTCCTGTGTGTTGCTGTTCAAAAAAAAAAGCCACCGAACAGATCGCTTTTTTCTTACATCAGACAAATGCTTATACTGGCTTCATTGAACAGAAGTACAACAAAGGCATAGCTTACAGTCAAAGATGTTAAAATAAAATTTTAAAATCCAGAAGCCACTCTCTACTACTTACGATAACAACCAAGTAATGTTTCAACTTCTGAATCTAGCTTCAGCATCAGAGGCTAAATTTGAGAGGGTTTCTATATTGTGGTAATTTCTACCCATACATCCGTGTGTATAATATGCACCAGCAGAGCATATTTTTCTGCAGTTCACATACTGTATTCTTGTCATCAGTACCTGCTATGGACAAATCTCAGACGTGAAAAGCAGAAATGTTAACTTCTACGTCCCTCTCAGTCAGTACAAACTCCTGGGTTTGAAAACCTGTTCTTCAAGTCAAGCAACTGAAAAATGTCACAAAAGCAAAGGAAGTTTCAAGGAAAAATACTGAGAATTATATTTTATGGAATGAATATATTAGAATGAGCAGAACAAAGATGGTTGATTTTGTATGCAACTAGAATAAAGAAATAGCTACATCACCACTCTTCAAAAACTAATTCCCAAGCCTTTGGAGATATGCCATACCACACAAACAGAATCCAAGACTACTACTAGAGCAGATTTCTTTGGAAAAAGAAAGCCAACAATGACAGCAAATTCAGATATGGCAGAAACTGTTCTTCAAAATGTCCTTGTGAAGCCATCTTTAAGTTAACCTTCATTCGAAATCTTTGATATAAATTCATACCTAAGTTCAGTTTGAAACATCAAATTGCCTGACGCAGTAAACTGAAGCTTTACTGTCCACCCTCCCAACACACACACTCTCACTGTGAGGAACACTTTTTTTGTAAGACCATTTTATTCCTTGTGCTCTAGTTACTATCAGCACAGCATTATGTCACTTTCTCTCCAGCAGGAAAATAACAATGTTATTTTTCTTTTTTTTCTGAACTTCCCCATTTCACACTAATTTGAGGATTCTCTAAGCAAGAGGGGGAAAAAAGTTATTCTTGTTTTATGACAATGTTTTACATAATTTCCTCACCAAAGGGTACTGGTCGGCACTGGCGGTCAAAAACCCTCAGCAGGCAAGAACTCTTATTTCCTTTTAAGTCAGTACCTACATGTATGGCTCACATCAGAAAAAAACACTGCTGTAAAATAGATAATGCAGTACAATCCTACTGGCAGCCAAATTCTTTAAAACCTGCAACAACAAAATAGCATAATTTTGCAGGAAGATACTAAAAAAAAAACCACCTATTTGTGAGAACAGGAACTACACAGCTACTTATTTGCAGTAGTCAAGTATCAGCTGGAAGGGATAAAAAAGTAAAATCAGAGGGACAACAGACAGCAGATGCAAAGAGAGCCAGTCAGCACAGAAGGAGAATCTACTCAGTGATCTTTATACACCAAATCAAAGCTCCCTTCCTGGGGCAGAGCTGAATGTGCTCCTTGGTACAGCAATGAACTAACCCTCTGAACACGGAACTGATTTTTTTTCAGTATCATCTTGAAAATGAACATTAATTTTAACTTAAAAGTTTGGTAGCCTCAGTACTACTTCCATACAATTATGCAAAGAAAGCCTGCTATTCAAGCATTGGCTACACACCAAGATTTTTTTATGACGACAACTGTATGTGGAAGATGCTGTTTAAGCTCTGCAGAAGGAAGACTTTGTTATGAACAACAACATGCTTCAAGAACTCACAGGAGCTACTTGGTTTCCCAAAGGTTATCAGTTTCTGTAATTCTCAAGGAGGTAAATAATTGTGTATATTAAGATTTTATTCCTATTAGTTAACACTACACAATGGGGGGAGAGGAGAAGAAAGGACTCAAATTTTTAGGTAAGTATACTTATGCATTAATCATGACTATATGGTCATAGTATCACGACATGAGATAGTTCAGTAATAGTGCAAAGACAAAAACAAAGTACAAATGGCCTGTCCACATGGATTTTACTCCTCTTCATTAGTCCTTTATAGAGGAAATTATTACAATGTCCTTATCTCTGTGGCATTTCAGGTCATCATTTATGTAGTTTGGAAAACACGTTCAACTACAACTGCCTCATAACCTAAGATCTAGAAAATAAGGTGCTGGCCTGCAGCCTTATGTAGAAGAGTAAAGGCTCTGACATGTCTGTTGCTTCCAGCTGTAGCACAGAGTAAACGGTGATGTGAAAGAGGGAATGAGATACATTTTGCCATCCTCAAAAATAAACAAGCTCCAACATATTTAAGAAGTCTTAAAAATTATAAACAGTACAATGGCAAAAATATCCCAAGCAGATTAAATCAGCTTTTATTTATAAGACACAATACTTTCCACTTGCACTCAATGCAGACAGTTTATAAAGTAAAACAGCATGCTTACATCAAATGGTAAAAATATTTTGGAAAAATGGTGCTTGTTATTTCTTGTTGCAATAGTAGAAATCTTCATTCCAATTTCTTTTACAGCAGTGTGACAAGACAGGTTTTGTTTAAAAGTAACAAAGGTGGACAGCAAGGGATGCTGAACACGCAACACATTCAGAATTGGTGCATCTCTAAGGCAGCTGCAAAACAGAGCCTTGGCAAATGAACATTGTTGCGAAATATACAGCTTCTCTCAATGAACAGCCCAAGCCTATCATTGAAGTAGAGTTTGAAAACCACATCGTGAAATAGCAAACAAGTTAAAGTTTCTAGATACCCAACCACAGGAAAAAATTAAGTTGCCAATTTCACCTCCCTTTGACAACTGCAGTTCTCTCGAAACACCTTCTCAGCAATTTTGAAATAAGCTGAAGTTGTGCAACATTAAGAAAGGCATTGACATTTCTAGTGCCGGTGCCACTTACTAGCAGGAGCAGTGGCCCAAGAAGGCAGGCAGAATGAAAAAGAAGTTCAATGCCAACTGTTTTATATCACAGAGAGGCACTGAATGCAGTGGGAGCCACAGTCGTCCCATGCTTGGCAGACCCTGATTCACTACCTACCAAAAGTGGGTACAATCCGAACCACCTGGCATCCTCGGATGAAGCACCATGACTGTGTTGTATCTTTTTTCTTAGTTTTGTACACGCCTACACCACATATTTAATTTCTCTCTACAAACACCATACTTCATAGCTGCCAAAAAAGACACTGTAGTATCACAATGGATGTGGTCTCCATTTCTTGAAGGCTCCTTCTCTGCTAATGTAAATCTGAAGACAGCTGACAGATTCCATTTCATCGCTATTCACAGTTTATGAAAAAACCCAATTGTCATCATTAAAACCCAAAAATGACTGAAAAAGAAATAAATCAGTCGAGTTGTCAAGGAGCAATCAAATGGTCAAGTAGAGGGATACAACAGCCCAAACAACAAACAAACATGAAGAGAAGGGCTTTCCACTCATATTTGCTCTTAATAGTAAATAATTATTTTTGTCTACAAGTAAGCTTGGTAAACAGGCATGCTGAACAGCTCAGTCTAAAACTGCATTGTTATTCTTAGCAGAGAGACTATTGTTCTGTAAACCTCAAAGCTAAGTGAATTTAACAGGATAACTAAAATTATACATAGTTGCCATTAGTACAAATGAACAACAACCAAAAACCCCCACATTTGCAGTATGGTGTTCTCCCCAAATTTCCTTAATTTCAACTGGATTTGACTTTCAAGCAGAAACCAGGTAATAATACAGGCAGCATTTTATACTAATGGTAAGATTAGTGTAATACGCATTTATTCTCTTAGAGCTTGTGATGATTTTCTGAGATAGAGAAAAGGGAAGTAAAAGGCTAGGCTACTTTAGCATACCCTTCTTTGCTTTTTGACCTACCGCTTATCTTCACCTGTTTTTTACTTTCCTTACACAGGATGCTTCGTTGGTGAGTGATGAAAATTATGTTCAACAGATACTATGCCTTTTAAAACAGAGTAGCAGCCTGTATCACTACCTTTCCATTTTCTGTTGCAGAACACAAGTAAAATGTCTGTTGGTGTGTGCCAGATACTATTAAAATTATTACATTCTGGCAGCCCTTCTTCCTCCACAGAAACTCTGGTTTTGGGCATCATAAACAGAAGCAGCTCATTCCTAGTTTAAGTTACTTACTGAAACAGAAACACTGAGCTCTTTTTTGTATTCTACCAGTATGCAATTATTTAATGCTTAAATCTAGGATCCTAAAAGTTCGAGTTAATGGAAAATAATCAAATGACCATCTGACTTTCTCTTTTTAAGCTCCTGGCAAGATAGCAGATTTCCCAAGAAGTATTCGCCATACATTCTTTATTCCGAGGGAGGAATACTGTCCTGTCAATACCAGTAGCATTTCATACTTGCAGGGAAAAGTGAACATGGAATTTATTTACATAGTACTTTTTTTCGACTAAGATACACAGAGTACAGCTGCTAGAGATTCAAATACAAACCTAAGAGCATAGCACAGAAACCGGGCAAACGGAACTAATACAACTTCTGCTGTACACCTTCAATCCTCAAAGGAGTAAGAGGGCAGTGTATGTTATAATTCACCTCTATTATCGGAATAGGCATAAAAGCTAGGACTGCGCTTCCAGAAAAAAAAAAAAGAGGCAGAATCAAGTTAGCAGTTGAAAAAACTACATGGTGCTACGTGTGAGATAGACTACACTATGATAAGTAAACATGAAAATTGTGATTACTAATATCATGGTAGGGACTAACTACTCCCACTACAAAATGATAAAAGGCTTCTCCATTTTTACTGGACATGAGCCAGTCATTACCATTTTCTTCAACAGCAAACAAGAATACTCTTGGATAATGTATTTAGGGGATTAATCTTAAAAGTTAACATGGACAAATTAAGACCACATACTTAGGCATGCTAGCACTCAAAGGCACAGCAGAAATACAGCCCATACCATGTTATCTACCTATAAAAGTACAACTGGGAAAATTCCCATCTCAACAGTAGTTCTATCCATGTTAACATCATTGCATTAACTGGTAAGCACTGCTGTTTACTGGCAGAGTTGGAAAAAGCTTTGTTTTCCTGGCAAAATCCAGAATTCAGAATGAGATGGAAGAGGACAATCGACTGCTTGATCATTGAACTATGGGCAAAAAATAGCATTCAGGCATGCAATAACCACTGTTACTTCCAAAACCAGAACTGAAGCCAGTACTAGCACTTCCTAGCACTTCATTGCCATTTTCGTCACTATTTGTATAATGGCAAAAGGCCATTCAAATATTGGGGGGGAGGGGGGTGAGGGGAGGACTACAAAATTGTCTTAAACTAATCAGCCTGAAAAAGAAGACTAAACCATGTCACGAGAAAGCAAACATGCTGACATCCCAGCTGCTACAGCCTACTGCCAGTAAGAGCATGAGAACAGACTAAATGAAAACATCGTGCAGTTGCCAGAAGAACAGTTATACTGATGTTCTTCCAAAAACCTCTTCCACTGGAGACTTCTTCCTTCAGCTGACAAAAGAAACAGCTAAACAAATTCAGAGCTAGAAAACTGATATCTGCAAGCACTAGCTGATCACAAAAAAGATAGAAAAAAATTCTTTTTAATTATTCTAATAAGGTGCTTATGTGAAACTATGTTTTCCAGGCTGATCATTTAACACTCCCTCTATCACCTACCCCCAGGAAAAGGAGCACATTACTTTAACCCACAGAAGACAAATGCAGACAAGTTTTCAACTCACTTGAAACCGCAGATAGCAAGCTGTGTCACTGCAAAGTTCACACTTCTAGACAAAAAGAAGAAAGTTAGACTTGTTCAAATATTGTAGGAGAAACAGCAGCAAAGTTTCAGTATCTACATAAAGGCCCCTGTCTTTAGTTTGAAAAAAAAAACCCGACCAAAAATCACACACACACTTTACCAAAACCGTTTATATCTATCCTCACTTGTATAATAAAACAGAATCTCTATCCAAAACCTGGTTTACCTAAGAAACTGTGTTTTAAAAAATCTACCATATGTCATGATGTCCTGACTAAGAATTATGACAGTGCAAGAAGAAAGTAACAGAGTCATATAGCTAAGGGCAATTAGGGATAAACTCAGACTAAGATAGTATAGAACATAAACAGAAAAGAATTAATAATTGAAGCAAACCGCAGACACTTATTAGTTGTTTTGCACACACAAGTGCTTAGAGTCTTGAAGAATTGCCATAATTTCAGTATTCCATGGATTATTTTAATAGAAATTGCCATCTTAAATACAGGATTTATCCTTAAGTTCCACTACTCACATCTTTTAAAAGAAGAAAATAACATCTTGGAAGACTATCAAGCTCATACACCCACTAACATCCAACACCTTGCTTATTCATCATCACAAACTGGGTGCACTAACACCAATGCTTTCTTACATAGTTTTAGAAAGCCTTCACAAGACTTTACCAAATGACTTGCGCAGCGGTTCCCTTAAAAGGAAAAAAAAAAAAATCAATCATCTTCAAAGCAATTTACAATTGAAAAAAGGTCAGCTCAGGCATTGTAAATTATTCAAAGGAAGTAACATCCAAACTACTCCTGTACCCCAAGACTCATAGAACAAAATCCCTAAACTAACTTTTTAATCAACCTGTTGGAACACCAAGGACATTTTTGTAAGTTTGAAGAAAAAAAAAAATCATTACAGGATACATAACATTCAGCAAATAGAAGAGAGTTTTACATCAATTTTCTTGCGTACTTATCCAGATCTGTCACGGGAAACTTTTCTTGGTAACTGGGATAACAACATAATGAAATGACAGCCACAATCGCAGTTAATCTGAACAAATATTTCCAAACTGTTGTCTGCATCTGAGCTCTGCTCTTGGAAATAAACATTAGAATATCGCGATTCTAAACAAAACTGAACACGCATGAACTGGAGGTTTCATAAGTGGTCAACATCAGACACAAAGATTAGACACTAGATGTGGGTCACTGCATAGCATGACTACCATATCAGACCCAGACCTACAATACATTCTCAACCTGTTCTCATGAAAGCTTAGCAGCATGAGGTCCCATCACACTTCAACACTGAAGACTGACAAGCTTGAGCTATCTTTTCCATATGATGTGTAAATTGGGACATTATAATTTGTTACATTTAATTCAATTACTGAATTTTAATCCATAAAAGTCGGTTCTCTTACATAGTTTGCTGATACACACAGACAAAGAGGTGTGGTTGTGAGTGAAAGGCCACACAAGAATTTCTACTCTAAGACCACAGCTAACATCCACACACTGAGACCTGAATCCTACTAGGAGGAAGCCCTTTTCTAAGTTCATGGTGTAGAAATAACCTAAGACCATTCAAACTTTTGCACAATAGAACCAGGACTCTAGACAGTGCTATAATGCAAACAACAGTCAAAAGTCTCCTGAACAAATGGTGGTATCTTTTCACCAGAATTTCCAATATTGTCAGACAGCATTTACAACATCCAAGTTTATCAAGAAAAGGATTACATCCACACAGACAACCTAGCAAACGTGCTACTGGAAATTGTCAAAAATATTTTCTACATGCTTACCTTAAAAAAAAAAAGCCACTTTGGTGTATTACTAAATAAAGTCACAGTCATGGACAAATTTGAGAAGTTTGCAACCACTAAGGAATAATAATGACAAATTAAAAAAAAAAAAAATCACACTCCAGGACCATCCATGTGTATAAAACCAGGTTTTGCCTTAGTTTCTGGCTCTTAGGATTGCAAGCAGACACAAGAGAGAACATTAAGTGATTGCAGACTGATTTTATCATCTTGATTTTGTAGCTATTGTTCCCAGGATACAAGTAGTATTTTTTCCTAGAACACCACTATGATCCGTATTAGTTATCTCAGTAGGTAACCGAAATGGATTTTTAAGCAAATATCTTTTGCTGTGTATAAAGCCAGGTACTTTAGGTCTAGGCTGAAGTGAACATCAAGATCAATCTCTTGCTTATTTTTGCTAGAGAATATTCAGAAAGTATTGGGAATAACTGAACAACTGCACCTTACTTAACAAGGTGTACTGCAGTACTGCATGCTTACCAGGTCTCACAAACTTGACAGTCAATGCAGAGAAGTCCTTCAAAATATTTTTCTCCTCTGTTCAGTATAAGCTTTGTCCTAATATATTTCTAACTCTTGTGGTACCCCAGTGGAAGCATCAACACTCCTCCACTCACTTCAGTCTTCCCACTAAGAATCTACCAGGCCAAACAACACTTGCACTTATGTTTCCATAAGACAAAAAAAAAAGTAAAAAAAGTTTCCTCAAAAAGCGTTCAGGCATAATTTTTGCTGTACAAAGAAGCCAAGTCCCTCCCCCTGCACTTTTTGCACATTAAGTATGAAACCTAAGGATGCAAATAAGCTGTGTGCTAGGCCACTGCCCACTACTTTTAGTTGAAATACTTCTTTCGGACTCCAAATGCCTTTTTATTTAACTACCAACACCTGCAAGTTCTTATGACATGCCTATTAACAGAAAGCACATAGCTTAGCCAATACGGGGGGGTGTCTTTGACAGGTATCTATCAGTTTAAGAGGTATAAGAGTGGTTCTTAATAGTGCACCAAGTAACTGAACCAAGCTCCAGCTCTCTCACGGCATCCACCTACAGAGAACACCAAAAGAAAGCTAGATACTGCATCAGTGGAACGAAAAGGAACATTTCCTTACTTAAAACTTTAAAAAGTATGCACTAACATTGCGTACACAGGTAATAACTATTCTACATGCTAGAACAGTTGGTTCACCATTTGTTGAGACTAAATGACATAGCACATCTTCATGTCAATAGCTGTTGGCACAGCAACATGGTAAAAACCCAAATACACATTGTGTTGTGAGAGCACAACTCAGAGGACTAAAGAACACCCTGTTAATTGCTCCAAATAGATAATGCTAGAGAAAATGAGCAAGGTTGCTACTGATGGATGGTCTGGTATGGTAACCAGGAGGACTGATACATGCCACTGTAGCAGGAGACATGCTACCACCCATAACAAGAACATATTACATTGTTTGGACAACATATACAACCCTGATTTTGTGAAACACTGCAGCAAATATATACTGTAATTCAGTCACCCCCACATTTTTGGTAGATTCACCTACCACAGCAGTGGTTTTGTGATAGGGGTCTGTAACCATTTCCCAATGGTTGAACAGCAATCTGTATGTAGGGTAGCCTATCATTAGTCAGTAGCAGCTTGCTACCAAATAGAGTAATTAATGAGAAGGAAATTTTCCATTTCCTTACCAAGGTCTTAACAGAACCTAAGTGTATTTAAGTTAATAGACTTTTCCATTTCACTTAAAAGACCCAAGAGAAAGAAAAGCCAAGCTATCTAAAAACCTTAACATTTCATCTCACTAACGCATATATCCACATATACACTCTTATTTATTGACCATCCTTAAGCTGACAGGCCAGCTAGAGCAAATTTATTTTAGCAACTGAAACTAATTTCATCTGGGATGATTATTTCCAGGGTGCTTAAACATTTGGAACTTCATTCGAGGAGAAAACATTTTCTCCTCATCAAGTCATAGCTCTTTGAGGACTTGTACACAATAGCATTAGCTTGGTGCCAATTCTTTGTATAATCTTTCCTTGGCTTAAGTCTTTTTGTTTCAAGCAGATCTGTTATTCAGTACAGAGAGCCTACTGCACCTTGCTAATGCCTGAATTCAGCATAATCTCTAGTTATTCTTTGCTCTCCTTAAAAAAAATGTCCCGGTTTTATGACTATTTTACAACTTCAGAAAAGTTATTCAACAACTGAACCTGCAACCTTTTCAATAGGCTCCTTTTTTCCATAAGGGACCATAGTTATAAAGACAACAAATCCAAATTATTGCCTTTGATGTGCACTACATAGCAGTTTGGGGGATATATGGAATGCTCTAAAATTCTGACTTTCTGCTCTTTTACTATCTCATTCCTTTGCCATTTGAATTTCATAAGGGGAGCTCAAAACTAACATCTGCCTGAATAGTTCCTTCACACAGATGTGCTCTGTCAGATGGTGGAGCTATTTGAACTAATATATTTTAACTTGTTTAAATGACCATAAAGATACCCTGGCCAATTAACAAAACCAGTGTATAAAGAAGGGACAGTGAGGAAAAGAAACAGTTTAGAGATGAAAAGGCAACTGCAAAAAAAAAAGCGTTGATAGTAATTTGCACAGGCTAGGTTGGAAATGTTATCATATGAACAAGTTACTTTGTTTTCTCAGAAGGAAAACAACTTTAACATGCACGTTGATACAAAAAAAAAAAACCACCCACACACAGCAAAACACCAAAAGAAGCAGCCTACCTTGAAGCCACAATGGAATTTTAAAATAAGTTATATTCCAACAGGGGATGTATCAGTTACAGTTTATAGAAAGAAGACAGATGCTGATTTTTTTCCACTTTCTTGATCACTAAAGACTACCACAGGACACAATAAATAGGCCAGGACTACTTCATTCACAGCAAGATTACTTGGCAAATGAACACTTAGAGAACAACAGGTAAGCATGTACTCAGTGTGCATCAGTAGCATACAGGTTTCATAAAATACTTTGTTCTCCAAATAATGGAGAAAAAAACCAACACCCGCGCATTTTAAAATTTTCACTTCCACTTAGCAGGAGAGGTCTATCATATGAAGTTTTCTGTGAAAGAACCTTACAGATCCAGAGAGAACATGAAGTGGTTCAGTTTCTAGTGTTATCTAGGCTATCTTATGCTATGCCTTTACATTCCCAAACACACAAAACAATCATTTTGATGTGGACACTTAACATTATTTTCTTTCCCCTCCAATGTTCCCTCTCAATCCATTCCTTACTCCTTTCAAAGCTTACATGAAAGGGAAAAGCCAAAGAGAAGATGAGCACCTAACTCGTATCCAAACAAACAGCATGAAAGAATGCACCCAAGTTTTAAAATTTAAGACACCACCACTTCGAATTACATGATGGCAATAAAACCTGCTTAGTGTTTCCTTCTGCAACACCCACACTGATACTCTGTTTCCACACTATCCCAATATATTTGGGCAATACATTCAGCCCCATACTCCTGCAAAAAAAAAAAAAAAAAGAAAAAAGGCAAATCTCTCACTGCTTCATGCAGATTCATTATTAGAATTCGAATGTATCACAACACATGGCACCACCAACATATTGGCAATACATGGCTTCTCCACTAAGTCCTAATAAAAATCACATTTAGTAACAAGTTATTAATGGCCAGAGAGCAGAAAAACTGTTCATACAACACCTGGCTATACACTAATTTGTACTGCTATAGCTAAACTACTGTCAAGAGTAGGTTATTTAAGAAAAGACTTAGGTGGACCAAAACAACTTAAACAACAATACAAGTTTATAATTTGCATTGACTTTATTTGAGCAGCTTACATTCATTATTTAAGTTGCACAGGATCAACTGTGTCCCAATGTTTTCTTTCCAAACAGACTTGACTTAACGAAAGGTACTGTATATTAAATTATTTATAAATTATATGTACTTAGCAAAACGCCAACCAAAAAAAGTTTATAGGCTATCTGCTGGAATTATTATTTTTAAATAGTTTCTAGGCACACAACAAGGGTTACTCTCTCATGACACCCAAAGGTCTCTCTTCCATTCTGCAGTAGAATATCATTGTGACTGGCTTTCTAGCAGGCAATACCACATCTCTAATCTGACCTACCATCCTCTTAAAAAAAAAACAGTATCAGCTATATACAAGCCCTTGGATACCACATAACATTGTAAATCAAAGAGAAAAGGGCCAAAAGAACAGACAAGACAAAAGAGCAAAAAATAATCAAATAATCAGGATTTCTAAGGAAAAAAATATGGAATTATCATGTAATTTTGAAGACTGACATTGAAGTTCTCTAATATATGTTTAAATGGTTTATACTTTGTTTTTCTAGGTTGGTTTAAAGACCAAGTGATAACAATTTCATTTTGGTAATCACCACTGAGATGGATCTTTAATATTCTTCATATAAAGCAATATTGTACCTTTTCTAAATTAGAAAAAAGTGCTATTCTATCACTTTCCACGTTGTATTTTTTGAGGGATCTAGACTACATGGAAAGAACAACTGCCATTAATTTGCAATACAATTCAAAACACAAGACTGACAAGCCAGAACAGGTAAGGTATGTGGCACACTTCATTAGTGCACTAGTTAATTTTTAAACAATATCTGTCAAAGGACATCACTACAACTTACAAACTTTGTACACAGAGATCACAGCAAGCAGCAAACCACAGCAGCAACAGAATAACACAGAGAAGCACAGCAAACTACTACAATATCCACACAAAAGGGGTAAAACTAGGGGAAAAGCTGGTTAACTACCCTGTTTCATATGAAACTACTGAAGAAATCATTCTTGTTTCCCCAACCCCTTCTGCCATCACTACAGCCCTGCTCTACTTCTCCATTTATGAAACAAAATAGCTATCAGTAATCCAAGAGCGATAGCATCTGTACCAAAGCCAGAGTCATCAGTTTCTAATCTGGCAGGTTGCAGGGGACAACACAACAGCCTTCTAGCTAAGAATTAATTTCTCACTACCCCTCCATATCAACAAGGAAAAAAATACCCACTGAAGCATTTCAAACAGAAAGGGAGGAAAAGGGAAGAGCCCAATATGACCACAGACCTAAATAGACAGCACAAAACTTGCATTTGACAGTCTTTTCATTGCACTCAGAATTAAATTCTATGAAGTAATCCACAAAAATAAGTAACTGAATTAACAAGATAGTAATTTTGTTAAGTGACATATGTTAGATTAAGAAAACATATATGTACGACAAATTTCAGAGACCCATTTTTATGTTCTAGTGAGAGAAGGACAGCTTTATTATTCAAGTGCCCAGGCATTTAATTTCTTTCCCATTTATTATAGAAACGTAGAGAAGAAAAACAATCATGAGCAGAAACCGTTACCTGTTATACAGAGGAACATCCTGCTTTTGGCACCTTGCACCTTCTAGGAAATGAATGCCACAGAAGTTACACATGATAATTTTACTTTTTTAACCTTTGATATCTTCACTTGTCTAAAGATCAAGATATCAGAAATCACATCCGATGTCACATCGTATAACGGACTGAAGCGAGCGGACATTTAAAAGTGATGTGGCAAACTAAACTTAGTATTTAGAAATTAAAACAGGCAATGCCTTCCTCAGATGAAAGAAAACAACAGAATTGGGGAGGTTATTTTTACCCCCTTTCCAAAAAAAAAAAAAAGCTCTACTGCCTTCACACACACCTTGAGAGAAACAGTCAAAAGAAGTTACACTATGCAGTTTCACACTCTGACAAAAACAGGTTAATGCACCTAAAGTTAAAACACGTTTCCTTCTTCCTCCTACTTAAACCTTCAAAAAGAAGGTTACATACACTAAATCTGTAGTATATGTAGTGCTCTTGCTCTCCTATGTACATCATTATGTATAATGGCAATAAGAACCTCAATTAACAGTAACTTAAATAGTTCAAGGGCTCCAAAAAAGGAGAAAAGAAAGCTTTCTGTATGCTGAAAGGTGTTATTCTCAAGTTTTATCCCTGTAGAACAAGAACTTAAAAAGCTTGCTTCTCTTTGCAATGTTTTATCAAAAGTGATTGAGTCACTTTTAATCAGTCACATACTCAAGGCAAAGCATCACCTTCTACCTTTGGATTTACTTCATCTCAGCTAGCTCCATGGTACAGCCACCTATCAAAAGCCTGCTCCAAAATATTAAAAAATAAAAATAAAACAAACCTACCCCCAAACCAGAATACGGAAAGGAAAAATAGCACTATATACAGGGTAATAACCAGTTCCACAGGAGAAGTCTGCCTCCTTGTGGCTCAACTAATCATAAATCAGATTTCTCCAATTTGTTCCATCACGCCCAGTAAATCTGGTGAGCCAAGAGAGTAACAACAAGCTTCTAGTTTGAGGTGGCTTTTGGGTTTGGTTTTTTCTTTGGTTTTGAGGGGTTTTTTGGGGGGGAGGGGAGAGTTGATGAAAAAGAAAGATGCTTCTAATTTTAAGAAACACTGGCAAAAGTTATCCATCTCTGATTACTGAAAGATTGCTTTTAGCCTCCTTCTCTGGATAGCAAAGGTGGGGCAGGAGGGGACAGAGGCCCAACATAAAAACAACTGACATTCTTTACAGGGCAACAGAAGCAAAAGCTTGTCAGCACTTTGGCACCTAAATCCAGAAGGGTCCAAACCTTGGCTCAGCTGCAGCTTAACCTAGCAGGCTTCTTTTGATGCCTTAGCTTTCAACGGGTAAATCCCCCTTCTGCCTACAGGTCTCCTTCAGGGTACGCCTAGGAGGATTTCACTCTTGGCAGCAGTGGAGTGTTTGGTGCTTTCAACAAGATGCAGACATTGCTCTGTCCTGCCTGAAGGGCTCAATTACATGGGGCTACTTTCTTAATGCCTAGAAGAGTAAGTCCTTTAGAAAACAGCTGGGGCTTTTGGCTTTTTTTTTTTTAATCCAGTCACTCTGTTGTGCAAGAGCTTAGCGGTTAAAGAACTCAAAACCTGTGTGACAAATACACAAATTCAAATTCACACCAGTCTTAGGAGGGGATCGCATCATCAGGATGACTTTGGCTTGGGAGAGCATGAGTAGCTTTCCAACCATCTTGCAAAAGCTGCTCCATTTTGTGCAAGTCTGAGACACAAACCACTTTTGCTACAGATTAGGAAAGTCATCGATGAAAAGAAGGGAGGTTCCAGTCTCCAGTCCAAAGGCTTTTTAACATAAAACACATTAAGTGAACACAAAAGTAGCCCACATTTTTCTCAGTCTCACAACTGTTGGGCATGCAATTTGCTTTCTTCTGTGTCGCAGCCTCTATATTAGGAACTGTTTTTCTACCCTTTAAAAAAGTGAATCAGATTCACTCTTTCCAATCCACAACCCAGTGATTTGTCTGGAAAAGGAGTGAACTGAACCCATGGAGCTCTCATGCTTGCAATCATTTTAATTGAAGATTCACTGGAGGGGAGAATCAAAAAGAAAAAAAAGAGACATTTCTGCCCCCCTCCAAGCACATTTTGAATTAAAGGCCTTGACTCTACCCTTTTTCTTCCAAGGAAAAAAAAAAAGAAAAAAAAGAAAAAAGAAAAAAAGAAAAAGGTTGTCACCCCTAAATTACAGACATAGAAGACATCATTTCTTGCTACTACAATTTTTATGCCTACATCCAGAATGAGAAGCATTGCACATTCCTATTTTTTTGTTATTATGATTTACACATTTACTAATGAGACAGTTTCTAGGCTGTCATTATCTGCTCTAGCGCTTTCGTGCCTGCTCAACTCCTGCCAGGCCAGAGCACTGCACGCGGGGCTGTGGATTCCACCACTCTTGCCAGAGGCCAAAAATTAGGCAAGGCTGTACCGCACACTGCAACATCAAAATAGCTTCATAGACCTCATTAGAAAGGTTATAAATGGAGAATCAAAATAAGTAGAAACTTATATTAACTCTGAGACTACTCTAATAAAAAAAGCAAAGAAAAAAAAAAATCACTCTTTTCTCTTACTCGGCTGTAATCCTGGCAAAGACCTTCAACTCTACTGAAGAGAAAGGGAATTGGTGGTGTTCATCATGGGACTGGCTGCCGTACCAAACAAGTCCAGTACATCTGGATAACACACTATCTGTGTATGGGAAAAAAAAAATCATCCTTACGGAAAAAAACATTCTGTTTGAATAACCAGATCTGTAATTAACATGCAAATTACTTACAAAAATGAAGAACTATCCCAGCTTTTGTAATTTTATAGACTGAACATGGCAGAGACTTCAATTTATTAGAAGTGATGTTCTTCTGTAAGCAACTCTGTCTCCATTATATTGAAATAGTGGGCAAGTAATAAGGACTACATTAAGTCATACACACCAAGAAATTTACTACAGCAGGGTTTCTGTTCATAAGTTTAAGACAGTTTGTGTTTTTGCTTTATACTAGGGTCTGACACTAAGTTAATAAGCCTTTTATTGAGATTCAAAAGCTATTACACTACACACATCTTCCTCTACTTACATTTGCTAACCTATGCTGAGGCCCAGGATTAAATTTTACGCTTCGCTGACAGAAAATAGAATCCTAAATCACAAATCCACACATAATTGTTAATTTCCCCACTTTTTTTTCTTGTGGTCACAGTACCTGTTTTCTTCCTTACCACACAACCTTACTTTAGACTTTCACATTTTTAAACCTAGCTCTGAGCTTCAGTTTAGGCCTATGAAATTTCTCATTTTCTTTAAATTATCTTTACTAAACTCTCCCAATTACCCAGACCAGAAAGGTTTATTAAATTTTGAGCAGAACTTTAACAACTACTGAAGCAAGGATCAGGATCATAGCTCTCTTAAAACCTAGTAAAAACTCTTACTAATATCAATAATAAACAGCAGCAGGTTCTAGTAGATTAAGTACCTGACTCGTACTCAGAAAAACCAGGTTTCTTTTCTATTTTATCCTCACCTAGTCTTCTAGGTGACCTTGGGCAAACCACTATCCCCGCTGTTTCCCCAGCATTAAAAATGAACTGTACAGAGTTGCAAATCTGTCTGGAAACTCCAAATGAAACACACCATAAGAGTTAAAAATACATTTCCCTATTTGCAGATATATTTGCCTTAGATAGCTATTCTTCATCCCATTATACATCAGCAGCAGCGTAAGACTGCTTTTACTTTCTAAATACACTCTGGTGGCTCCTCAAGAAAGGCTTTAGGCTAGTGCCTTACTTTGTATCACATGCTTGATCTATTTCTGCTACTGTACCTACTTTGAAAGACCAAGAGCTTGTATTTAGCAATACACACTTAACACACACTTTAATATATTATGTCAAAAGTCGCTGTTGAACACATTCCTAAACTACTGGGAGAAAATAAAACAGGACACATGAGAACAGAGAGCCAATTACCAACGAGCAACGACTCATTCTCTAGACCCTTGCTCACGTAAGCAATCTTCTAAGTAATCATGAAAGTATTCGTTTCCACGACCTGCTACAGGAACCTGTCATCAACAGATTTTTACTGGGAATACATGCATTGATGAACCAAACTGCATCAAAGCAACATAGAAAGATTCCTCTTCTTATGCACTGCTGGACTTAAGAAACATTACATTCCATTTAACAGGAGACTGATATTTATCAGCAAATAACACTGCTTAACTGTGGTGCACTTCACTCACTTGCTCTCTTCCCATTTCTGGGTTTGTTTGGGGTTTTTTGAAAAAATGATGTAATTATGAGATGCTTTTCCACTTTTCCTATTCCAAAATACAAGGCTTAAACAACAGTTTCTAAAAGCTCCTGGCTTTGCCAGTCTTTGGCAGAAAAAAGCCCACCAAAAAAGCGCACTCATTCATAATTATTTTTTCTAAACAGAAATTAGTGGATAACGTTGCCACTTCCCATATCATGCCACAAAAATCTGTTTTGATTGACACAAATGTGAACTATGACGTACTTAACTTCCAGCTATTTTCCTAATCAATGAATTACTACAACACATTGAAAAATTTACTTAATAAGTTGATGGATAGAATAATGCAAAATTACTCCTGTACTGCCAGACAACTTCTTGAACATCAGTAACGGAGACGTTAGAAAAAAGGAAGAGACAGACCTTCCACAACACAGACATGAAACGTGACAAATCCAGCTATTTCCTGAAATATTGCAAAACCGATCAGAAAACTGTATCTTTTGGGCGTAGCGATAAGGAGAAAGGAAACCGCTGTGCATTCAAGAGTGGGGGAAAAACGCATTTGCAGCTCGGATTCTCGGCTACTCTCTAGGTGGGAACACCAGCCCAGACGACTCCGGTGCCAGCGGGGGAAGGAAGGGGCAGACGTTATCTGCCGGGAGGGGAGCGGAGCAGACACACACAAACCCCCACCCCGGGGCCCAGCCCCGGCCCCCCCCGGCTCTCCCCTCCCACAGCAACTTCCCCCGGCCCGGGACGTGGCCGGCCGCAGTTGGATAGGGAGGGACGTGACGAGGCTGAAACCGGTCTGAAGTCCACAAAGAAGCCATCTGCCTCCGGGAAACGAGCTGGGGAAGGGCGGGCGGGAGGGAGGAAGGACGGGAAGGAGAAGCCCGGAGGAGTTTCACCCCGCCTGAAAGCGGCCGGCTCCCCGCCCCGCGGGGGTGAGGAGACAAGCCCCCCCAACCCTCTCCTCCGCCGCTGCCCCCGCCCCG
>VWZL01004143.1:554312-593510 GCA_013396915.1 Stercorarius parasiticus
GCTTCAGAGCCGCTCTGGGGGCCGCTCCGCGGGCGCGGCGCGCTCTGGGCCCCGGCCCGCCGCCTCCCACTCCTGGCCTGCCTTCGGGCCGAAAGCGGCGAAGGGTCGGTGGCCGCGCTGCGTGGAGCGGCTTCCCACGGGCTCCCGGCGGAGCTGGGGCACGGGCAGTGCCGGCAGCGGAAGCCCTGACGTGAGGGGTGATCCCGGCTCGCAGGGTTTGCTGGTGGCTGTACCGCCATTCAGTGCACTCTCCGAGCACCATAGTACACCACTGCTGTGTTGGATCACTTGGGTTGTCTCGCTTCTACCCGTATTGGTGGATTATATAGACACTCCCGGGTCCACAGAAACTCCAGGCTGACCATCACAGGTCATGTCCGTCTGTCTCCTTGCTGTTCCCACCAAACAGCAGGGAACAGAGAAAGTGCTTTATGAAGGTGTTGTCCTTGAAGTCACTTGAGGCAGGTAATGAGGCTGGTCTTCGTTAAACCTCAAAGGTGAGAAAGCAAAGCCATGTTGGATGATGCCCAGTGTCCTCTGCATGACAGGTGTCTGCGCCTCATTTGGTAAGTCTGCCTTATGTTATTTAAGAGATTCTTATGTGGCCTTATGGGAGACATCAAGCTCCTAACAACCCCACCGTCCCACTGAGGTCACACACCTAATCCCCTCGCACTTCTGGTGTCACTGCACTACAGCAGTGCCCCGTCTGGAAGCACGGTTGCCCCTGCACAGGCCTAAAGGGACCTCTGGGGGACTCTGCCCGGACCATGCCAGGAGGTGAGGCTCTACTCTTAGAGGCTGGTCTGTTGATATGGGGTCGTTGCCTGGGAAGATTACCTTCTTTCTGCTTACCCAGTTCCACCCTGAAACACCTCAGGACAGATGCTACACTGCTGCTGGCTCTCACTGTGGTTCACTGACTTGTGTGTGCATGGCTCATGCTGCTGTTTTTCCACGGCACTGAGTTTCCTGTTGTTCGGCATTTGCTGCTATCTCATCCCACTGTGAGACATTAAGAAACAAGAACGCAGATCTAAGAAGGGAAGAGACATATTCCCTAACAATTAAAAAGCACCTCTATTTCAGAGCCATGGTACCCACTCAAAGCGGAACATTCTTGGTTTTCAAAGGCTATAAAAAGTATGCATTCAAGGAGGGTAAAGACGTCTCTTTCTTCATAGCAAATGACTCTTTCAATAAGCTCAGCATTATGATTCTTGGTTTTGGAGGGAGCTGGAGAGAGACACCCAATTTGTGCAAAATACAAGTTTTGGAATCAAAAAACTGGCATCCATTGAAGTGAGGTACACTGGAGAGCATGGGCTGCCAGGAGACACGCAGATGTTCTGGATGAGAATTTTTGATTTATCCAAAGTGTGTTTGATGCAAGTGAGAGCAGTTCCTGCAAAAGCACCGATTGTGCCTGCGTCTAAAAAGACACACACACACACCACCGCAAAGGCTAAATTTTAATTAGCAAGATTTTCTATATATTTCAGAGCAGGCTCAGCAGCCCAAGATTTTGAACTTGCTGATAAACGCCTGCTGCTTAAGCTCTACCATCAGCCAGAAGCGAGATGAAGGAGGAGCTCCCCTGCTGCTGGGGGACTCCTTCACCAGGCAGATCTGCCAAGGGAGAGGGTGCTGTGCATGACATGCTTCCCCACAGAAAACATCATCCATTTGCATGTGCAAAGTGCCCAATTCTGGACCCCATTAATCCCATTTAACCTTGCAAAATCTGCAGGCCGCTTACTCTTTAAACTCCTCGAGAAGCCTACAGAACCGCTTCTTGCCCTTGTCATAGTCTAAAAGATCTTGGGACAGTCTTCAAAGGTCTCCCTGAAGCCCCAGGTATTTTCACTGATTTTAGCAATGTGCTTAGATAGATTTTTCCCTTTCCAGCAAAATTAGCCAGCCATGCATGTACAGAAAATCCGTCTGTAGCTGCACACTTTACAAGCTTACCGAAATAATCCACTGCACATGCTCAATTGCGGTTTTCAAAGGTTTATAAGTCAGTCAAATCAAAACTAATTTCTTCTCGAACAAGCAAATACATGCCTACTTCAAGGAAGGCTACTTCCATGTCAGAGTTCATTTTTCAGCCTTCTGCTGACAAAGTTACAGAAATGCTCAAAAGAGGCTCTAAGAACCTATTTAGCTTGAGAAACACATTATTTTTTTTTTTTCACTCTCTTGGTATTCTGAACTGGCTGAACCAGTTCTGTTCAAATCTTTCCAAAATATTCACGTTTGGACAAAGTCCCAATCCGGCAGATTTCATCCTGAATCATTTATATTTCAGAGACCACAGAAAATGCAGAGGTTTAGAATGGAAAATGTTACATCGCTTTAACTCTAGGAAAAGCTGCCTGTTCTATTACAACACATTCGCATGCACATACCTCTTTGCCTCAAAAGTCCTAACGTGTTTAGTCAGCAAAGCAAAACCGAAAAAAAAAAAGGCACTTCAATTAAAGCAAAGAATTCAAGAAAAATGTAAGGCATTTTAAAATGATTTTTCCAGTGCATTTCAAAAGAAAATATTAGCATATTTTAAGAGCAGCATTGCTAGAATGATTCACAGAATATAAACGCTTCTGTATCAACCACAGCCCTTTAAACAAAAGAGAGATCAAGCATGTGAGAGTACAAATAGGAGTGAAATTCACAGAAGGAATCATCAAAACTTTGCCTTTGATCTGTAATGCAGGCACCTAGATGCAATGGGCCAAATTCTGATCTACTTAGCTAGGGTGTAAACCAGAGGGAATTTCACCCAATTTATTTGAGAGAGGGTATAAAACCAAACACAACTGCAACGAGAGTCTAATTCAGAGTGTTAATGTCCACCTTCTTGTAATTAAAGACCACAACAGTTGCTCATCCTTTTCTGAAGTTAAATGACCTAGTCAGCGATGAACGAATCCTCCGGCAGTGCAAATGGAAAGTAGTCTTCACCTTGAGGAATAAGTGAGTCAATCCCTTACTCATGCAAGCAATCTTGTCCTTGCAAAGACAGAGAAGAGAATTTTCAGCTCAGGTCTAAAATACAGAAAATAGGTTTTAAAAACTTTAAAGGGCCAAAAACCCGAGCAAGATGCCTGAACCTCTTTGATACAGGGAAGCTAGTATGCTGCTGATCCAGTTCAGATTCCATTCTTTCAAACCTATGCAGTTATGTCAGAAAGTATGTCATTCCTCTTCTCTCGTGAGAAAGGTTACTCATTAGCCTAATGTAAGATGTTTTATAACACAGAAATCACACATTAACGTGAAATTTAAAATACATCTGTAGAGGGCATAGGTTTATTAATGTCTCGAGAGCTTGAGCTGAATACTCAGCCTGAGCCGAGTTTCTGTTTGTAGTGCAAGAACAGTGTTTGTAGCGAAAGATCCTGCTCCTGCAAACGTTTATGCAAATGTTTAACTTCATTCAATGCGTATTCCCATCGGAGTCAGTCAGACTACTCACATGTTTAAAATTATACGCTTATGGCTGAGTACTTGCAGGATTAAAGGTTAAGTGCAGCTAGCAGGTCTGAAAATCTATGTGGGTGTTTTGCAATTCCTCACTGCACAGTGGTAACAATGAGAAACAGACTACCTCCTCAGCTAAAGACTTGGGAGTCAACATGTCCCTTCCCATCTGTTTAGATGCCAAGAACTATGTTTGTTTAATTTTTCAGCACAGTTTCTGATGCTACCCAGAGTAGGCAGACATGCTGGCAATAGCACTCAAAAGTGGCTCACTTCCAGAAAATCTTGTTACCCTCCAAGAATGTTTTTCGAGCTGTTAAAGCCCCAAGTAGCAAATATTGTATCATGCACATTTTACCTTGAAAATAGTATCTCACTCTGCCTGACATGTACAGGGTTTGCTCTGTGTGAGGTCTGGATGCATTCAGGCCTTTTAGAACTGAAGCTCTCTCGTCCTAGACTTTGATAGCAAGAAAGTAGTATCTTCACTTTCAAAGCATAAAGCAGTGGTTATTTCCTCTGATAGCAGGTTTTTTTATGCTGTTTCCGCATTAGAGATCGATCAACACATTACATCATGTGATGGAGATATTGTAAACACTGCATTTTCTCACGCAGGTTTGCAGTATCAGCTCAAGCCCTTGTGCTTCCAAGGCAAACGATCCAAATCTGGAAGCCCTTCCTCTCTATTAAATAAAGTTTAAGGTTCAACATTCCTTGGAGTTGTTCAGTTCTACAAAGAGAGGAAACAGATTCTTTTCCTATGGGTGGTGAAGACAAAGAAAGAACAACTCAGCCTTTGGTAGGCCTCCCACTAAAGATGGCAGAAGCCAGTACAAACTGCAGTCCCATTGCCAACTATTCTTCCCGAGCTGAGTCACTTAGTGTGTTGGACTGAACTTCAGCAGCACAAAACAAACCTCTTGTGGTATTCTGTAGGCTGATGGTCGGATTTCAAAATGTGATACGGCTCAGAAGCATCTCTCATAGGAGACTGACGATAGATGAAAGAGAGAATCAGCCGTGGAGAGAGACTTGCTGAAACAATGACCTCACCTTTGATTGAGGTAATTTGATCCCCCTTCATTGCATTTATGTGAATTCTGAGGGTCATGCTGCATTCTTCAGAGCTGCCAGGAGTGGTAAAGACTGATGATCTATGGTCTGAGACAGGGCAGGAAATTCCATCCTTTCCTCTCGAGCAAGACTCCATTGCAGTGGTGTGCAGCTGTAGTACTGTAAGTCATTTGAGGCTAGGGGTAAACACTATGTGCTAATGCATAATACAAAAGTCTATTTTTGAGCAACAAAGACAAACGTGAATACATCACACAATGGTGCTGTAATCGCAACTGGTACTTTGTCTATTCAAACTCATAATCCAGATCAGTAAGACTACAGCTAAGTAATTGAAAGCTATCTATCTATGATACAGCTTTGCTACTACACCAAAGCATAGAAAATGCAGCTAAATTAGCCTACAATAAGATTCCTGGAGATCAAGAAAGACGTTTCCCCAAGTCAAAGTGTTCTATCAGGAGCAGATTTTGCTTATCTCTTTAAATGAAGTCTGTCCTAGCTAATTGCAGCATTATCGGCTCACCAAGGGGAATGTAAGAGACTGACAGAAAAAGAAAGAAAAAATGTGAAGAGGATCGAAGGAGGTGCAGTACGGGAGGTGAGAGTGCAAGGAAGCAACATAGGCCTTTCCCTTACAGAGTTACTGCACCATATTCAGACTCCTTCTCTGCAGTGTCTGAATTGAAAAGACTGATAAGTGATTCAGATCGCCAGCTGTCAGACCCTGGCTTCTTATACAGACAGCAAGGAGAACCTGATGCTTAGCAGGTGCTCAACCTAGGTATTGCACATGCTTCTCTGCAGTGACTGTATATGATTCAGAGGGGCAGAGAGAGAAAATCTTTCCTTGCTATACAATATTTTAGTTTCAGCTGGACAGTAGAAAGCATCTCCTTACTTTTTACCCACTTCCCTTATTGTAGGAGTTTACCTATTCACTGACAATGACAAGTTACTTCCAGAAGTGCTATAGTGGACAGGCTGAATACAGCACAGATTTCTTTGATGAACTATTTATTATTTTTAATACCATTCTTCCATGTTCATATTGTTGGCTCCCACTCAGATGCACACGAGGAGCCTATGCCTCAAAAGTGGCATGCTGCCCATAGCAACCTATCCACGCTATTCCTCCTGGACACAGTGCAGTCTGACAGTCAGCAGTGCTGCACATCCCCAGAGACTCCTCTGCACCATGTGAAGGACACCAGTCCCCACACACCTGCCTCAGCACTGTGGCTGCTTTTTGCATTACAACTGTGGCTAAACAAATAAACCCCAGAGATTTTTTTTTCATCAGTGCTATAGATTGTACTCCCAGGTATTGCTCAAGAATATTTTGCACTGTGCAATTAAAAGTAGTCTTTTCACACAGCACACATCATCAATAAGTAAGTTACTTTATCATGTTCACTTGTATATTTGCCAATTTGCAAAATTTGGTGTTTGGATCCCACAATTGTTATAACAAATTACACAGGTCTTCTGTATCGCACTCAAGAGCATATTTCATATAAGAGGGAAAAGAGATGCTCACAGTTATTTCAGTTCGCACACCCTCTAGAAGTCATGTATTGATTTCTCCCAAATTTCATCTTTCAGTACTTTGAAACAGACAGTAAATAGGCTCACTTACCACAGGGGATGGAAATTGACCCCGCTTATAGGCTTCATGACACTTTTGGCTTCAAACCTTTATCATCATCTGTTGAAATCATGAAAGAAACTGTTTCTGAAAACAGGGTCAAAACCAGCAAACCTGGAGAAACCTGGAGTTTTACAGTGTTCCTCTTCCAACAGAAGTAGCCAGATCCACCCTCTGTGTAACACAACTGAACCACAATGAACTTGGCCCTGGCGCCTATCACACAAACAAAATCATTTGAAAGAGAAACTGGGATTGCCCTGCAGAGACCAAGTGTTTTCCACCCCCCTTGTTCTTTCAAGAGGTTCAGGTAGAGGAGCAAGTGTTTTCTTCCAAGAAGTCAAACAGCAAATAAAAGAACTTTCTGTCCTGGTTTTGTCAGCTGAAGGTCTGTGGGTCTGCTAACTGAGGTTAAGATCCTTTTTTCTTTCTCATTCTACCAGAGTATCCCTCATTGTTTTCTCCCACTTTCGAAACTATTTCTGAACTGAGACATGCACCTCATGAAGAGATGGTCAAATAATGATTTTACTTTTACTTGTAAATTATATTCTTCCAACACATACAGGTGTAAATGAGGCCTTCCCTACTGAAATAACATTTTTGACCTCAGGAATTTCCCAGCAAGTTCATTCCTTCCATAAGTCGAAGAGAGAGTCCAGTTGTCATCTCGTGTACACTGGTATAAATTGGGAGTAACTCTGTAGAAAGTCATGTCACTATAACAGGCTAAGACTGATGTAAGTTGAGAAAAAGAATCAGGTTTCCCATATAGCTCCTTCTCTCACTGAAAAGTGGTAATACACAGTGGAGAAAAGAAAGGCATTTGCACACAGTACTACACTTCTACGTATACTTTGCACAGAACAGTCCTAAAAACTGTCACCACAGGACACTTAGTGTATGGAAAATCTCACAGGGCGATTACCAGCGCCAAAGGTTGGTGTGCAGGGAGTAAGGGTGGCAGGGGAGGCAGGGGAAAGGAAGCCATGGGAAGAGGAAGAGAAGAATCAGAAAAGAGAGGACATGCCCTCTGCTTGGTTACATACAGGCATATACTGGTTGTGTCAGGAAGCCCAGCACAAGGAACATGCCTTCGCACTGTAGCCAGTTATGCACCACTTGTTAAGGAGGGAAAAAAGCCCACGTTTGAGGAAATGCTTCCTGCCATGGTGCTTGGAATAGAAAACTCTGTGATGATGAAGAAGAAAAACACTGTTTCTAGTGTCGCATCTTTGTAAGCAGCACTTCTACTGTATACTTATTTTTCTTTTGTACTGTCTGAGGCATCCCCTCTAGATGGATGTCCCAGGACAATCTTACAGGAACAAACATCCTTGGCTGTGCTGCATAGTATAAAACCTTTACCAGCTATTCTCTGCCTGTCCTTGTTATAGAAGAGCTCACTAAATACTTGCCTAGGGACACAGATGTACCCGCAGAGGTACAGCATGACAGCGGCAAGACAAATGTGCATACACAATGTTGACCTTGGCGGTCATATGCCATGTGGAGCACCAGCAGAAATCCTGCCTTTAACCAGTACAGCTGCTGCCAAGCCTCACAGAGCCTCACCTAAACCATTATTTGTCTGAGTCATCTGCCCTTTCAGGATCCTACACGCTATGTGCCCTGGAGCAGATGAGACCCACAGCTCTTGCTGAGGAGAGTGCAGAGCGGATGGCAGCTTGACGCCGCCGTCGCACCTGAAGGCAAGGATCCCATCAGGAAGAGGGCCAACGTTGCCACGTGTTAGCCAGGCACATGCCTATGTGCTGCAGAGAAACCCTGTACTTAAGAAATATATCACCCTGTCCTCCCACACTTCTCCAGGACTCTGTCAAGCCACTGGTACAGGATTTCAGGCCGGAACAAAAAGCAACATTCTCTGTGCTTGGGTGTCATGGCTTTCCCTGCTTTCTGATGGGACGGTGCTAGGGTCTGGATGCAACGGGAAGCCTCACCACTGTTAGCAGGACCACTGTTAGCTTTTATCTCGCTCTTTCCTGCTTCTATTTCAGTTTATCAACTTCACAGATTTTGTCTTTCCTCCTGGCAGGCAGACTTCTTTTAAATTCGATGAAAAGCAGTGCATTTTATTGCTGCAATTAATAGCATGCTTTCTGGCATGTGACTAAATAACAATAATTAACCCGGCAGTTGGGGTTTCCCTGGGTTAGATCATGATGCTCTGTGCTGGCTCTCCATAGCGTTTGCTTGCTGTCTACACTGCTTTCTTGGCTAGGTTACCTTCAGGCATACCATGTGCTTGAGTAACAATAATAAACAGGAAAAAGGAGGCAGTTCATAAGATCATTATTATTTTAGTTAGATTTTCTGTTCTAAAAGCCAAAAAAACATCAGCAGGCCCAATAGACTCAGGAGAGCTGTTTTTTCCCTCTACTCACTGAAACATTGAGCTGTTGCATGGCTATACCAAAGAATTTGACGGGACACCAAATTAATTCAGGATCCTGCTGGTGCTTCAGCTGATGAATTTGATCATCCATGAGCTCATATCATCACTCGTAAAGAGAAAGGGAGGAAAGATGGGGAGTTTGCATTTGAAAGACCTGAACAAATTCAGATCTCGAGCGCTTGTCAGGGTCAGTCTGTACATGTCATTCTTTCAGTTCTTGAAAAATTGTACTGTGCTGCTGTACAGAAAAAAAAGGCTTGAAATAAAAGGCCTCCAAGAGCCAGAAGAGGTCCTGACAGGACTTCCACACCCTGCTCCCCCAGCCAAGGAAGCAGGGTCCTGGTGGGAACTTGAGGTAGTAGCTGATACATGTCTGAGAGGAGTCAATGTGCTTCTGACATCCCAAGAAACGCAGAACCAAAGGGCTCACACCTACAAACACAACAGAGGTCTGCATTTGCAGTTTACCAGGTGGAGAAGTTTCTCCTTCCAAGAAGAATAAAGCCTTCAGAGAGGAACGTCTTCGATGTTGGAAACCCTGCCAGAGCTACGCTTTTACTCTGTATGCCCCATGGGGAGTGACATTACCTAGAGCTGAGAAAAGTTTGAATAAATAAATCAGCTGAGCCAAGGCCTCTTTTCAGTGTGTAACCAGTTACCCCCTTCCCATGTAAATCTGCCTGCCAGGATTTTCCTCTGCTTCCTTGAGAAAAGCCCAGAAGCATTCAGACTGGTCCGGCCCCAGGCAGGCTCTCCACAGGTCTGCTGAGAGAGCTGGCAGCCTCAGGCAGCTGGTAACAGCACACAGAGCTCCCAGTCTCCACCAGAGAGAACTGGCTGGGCTGCTCAGTCCCCTGAAGCCCTTCAATAGCTGCCTGTGAAATGGCCTAGTCTCAAGCCACTCGTAGTGGATCAGAGCCCACAGCACTGGTTACAATCAAACGTTTGCACTTTTAACAGGTACCCGCGTTGTGTGTTGTTGCAGGGACCACAGCCAAGCGAGTACACTGTTCTCCATCCTCCTGTGCTGAGATACAACCTTGTAAGGAAGCCTCAGTAAAGCCAGCACTGACCCTGTACCTGCTCTATGGAAAAGAAGGGGAACATCAGTACAGAGGCTGTTCATCTGGCACCATTCAGGATCATTAAATTGGCTAAACCCAACCAAACAAAAAGAACAGACCCAATTGAATTTACTGTACCTTCAGCTCATTGTTCTAGTTAGAACTCAACCCTACATAGAAAAAAACAGCATGAAGTAAAGGCAGGATGAATACCTTGTGGAAGCAGAAAGATGTATTTTGTCAACTGATTACACAGATGGGAAAATCATACAAGCAGTGGCAAAGTTGACAGCAGTTTGTGAGAACTGGCAACATCCCAAAAGCTAAGGAAAGTATCCTCTTTGTCCAATGCTTCTTGACATTTCCTCAGAGAGTAAGTTCACAAATTGTGCATTTCTGAGTTCAGACAAAACCTCCCAGGCTTGTCAAGAGTATAGATGCTGCAGTCGCCAACCCAGGGCTGTAAGACTTCTATAGGTGTTGCCATTTCTTTTTTACTTTCTTTCTTTTTTTTGCTAGAGATGGTTCGTGTAACATCTTGGCTCCTGAGCAAGATGAATTCTGTCACTGTGCCAATTCTTTGCACCAGGCAATGGAGGGCAAAGATAAGGCTTCAGATGTGTCCCACTTATATGTCAAAATACTGCAACACTGACAAGTATTTTAGTGCTGTACTTTCCCTGAATACTAAACTTCTTTCTGGTACTATCTTGTGCTATACAATATGGCTCTTTTTATACTTCAGTTTACCAGCATCCTTTTTCATTTGCAGTTAGGCTGGTAGGTGAAGAAAGCCCCTCACAAAAATCAGGATTGTGTTTTTCCAATTTTTACTCCAGTATGTAGCACATGCAAACTATCCACACAAACCAGGATTAGAAGTCCTAGAGCTAAGATATATTCATACCTTTTTCATCCTGAAGTGTCCTTTATCAGAGCTTAACTCACTATTTATCTTTGCAAGGTTTAAAAAGAATGTTTTATTACCTAGCTCAGTATTTTCTTGCCATCCTCAGAGATGATGGAGTGGAGAGTGCACTTATAAAATTTGCGGATGACACCAAGGTGGGAGTGGATGCAAGCACTTCAGAGGATGGGATCAGAATTCAAAATGATCGCAATATGTTGTAGAAATAGTATAAAGCTAGCAAGACAGAATCTAGTAACAAAGCATACAAAGCACGACATGAAGAAATGAAAGACCAAATGCACAAATACAAAATGAGGAATCATAGAAGAGGTGGAAGGACTGAAAAAAAAAGGATGTGAGAGCTACACTAGGAATCAAAGCAAATATAAGCAAAGCAGGTAAATCTCGTGAAAGACAAATGTCATACTGAGATCCATTATTACAGGAGTGTCATACGCAACAGGGAATTATTCAGCTCTGCAAAGCACTGGTGAAGACCCAGCAGGGGTATTGGATCTAGTTCTGGGTGACTTTTAAAAAGAGCAACAAGAATATAAGACCTTTAGAGAATGTGGCCTATCAGAAACGGCTCAGTTAATTAGATTGGTAACTCTAAAAGCTCCAAAAGGAGATTTGATAATAGTTTTCCAGTATGTGAAAGACTGTCCAAGAAAGGCCAACAATCGTTTATTCGCTTTGTCCAGTTTTCAGGAAAGGATCTGCTAGATCCTGCAGAATGGCAGTTAGACATTAAAGGAAAATCCAAGGCTGGCTAATAATCCTTACGGAGACTTGTGACTCTATGCTAGCAGAGGATTTTAGGAATAGATCTGGTAGTGCTGCAGGTATATTTGATCCCACTTGGAGCAGGGAAATTACCTCAGTGGTTTCACATAGCTTCTCAACAGTTCCAATCCTCTTTTATCAACATCTCCATACAGTTCCTTTTTGTTTGCAACAGCAGAGTGTTGAAGCTGAGCCGCAGGTGCTTTTCAGTTGCTTCAACACTTCGGCAGTTACAAATTCAGGATCAGACACCTTTCCTTTCTCATGTTTTTGTTGGACAAGCAGGGACCATTCTCATCATCTAACTCTGCTCCCTCTGCTTGCACACGTGGATTTGCCAACAGTGAGAGCCCTGAGGGGGTTGCATTCCCCCTTCTCTCCCCAGCAGACTGCGTATGTTCCCAGCTACGTGACATAGGTACACACAAGTGGCCACGCATACGCCCTTTCATAAAATTATAGACTCATAGAATGGTTCGAGTTGGAAGGGACCTTAAAGATCATGTAGTTCCGACCCCCAAGATGTCTTTCCAGTCATCTTGTTCTGATATGGGACTCTACTCATAGTATTTTCTAGGTCAGCCTGAATTTTATCCTCACTGTGGCTGAAAGCAGAGAAGGTTCATTCAGGATTCATCTGTCCATGAAGACCTTCAGGCTCCAATCTCTACCCCAGGATCAACCCCACTGAAGGCAAATCCTGAGCTGTGGGATGCTGCAGCCCCCAACCTGACCCGTGGGCTGCTGTGCAGGTGCTGCATGAGGCCTGAACTGCTGCAAGTCCTGCATCCCTGCCTGACAGGGCACAGAAAAAGAGGAATTGATAGCATTGGTCCAGTTTACCCCCTGAGTGCTGCTTCACAAGGAGTCCTGTAAAACGAAGGTCTCTGCCAGAGCCTGAAAGCCCGGCACCTGTGGCAAATCCCCCTTCTCCCACTGCACACAGACATGTGACAGCTTTATGATCCAGGGACCTGGAGGAAAAGATCAGATTTTTTCCTCCATGCAGGTTTGTAATGGAGCACAAGGGAGTGCCTGTGCCGCAAGAAAATGAAGACACCGCCATCGCCTGACCTGCTCCCTGCCTCAGCGGTGAGGAGTAGTATGGGCAATGTTTGTCTGGCTGTCTGCTCTGTTGTGTGCTGCAGACTGTGGTGCACTATCAGTGTGTGTGAGACAACTTCAAATTACGAGAAACAGCTTAGCTGCAGGAGGATGGAGCACCACGCAGGCTGATTTGCCCTGCTTCACAGTGGCTCTTACAAGTGATTTTGTTCACAGCCCGAAAACCCCAGCAATGCAATTAGCACAGAGAGTAAAGCTGCGTGGCAGCCTCAGGACTGAGACCAATGGGGGTAAGCAGACTGGAGGTCTCCCTTGCATGGCCCTGCAGTGCTTTTGTTATGGTTGGAGAATATCCTCCTTCCCTCCAACAAATAACCAAACCTGTGTGAAGAGGTAGTAAAGCAAAAGGTAGAAGCTTTCATGCAAGTAATTCTTTTCCTGGAAAGTATAAAAAAAAGTGCAATTGTCTGTATTTTCAGAAAACTTTTTTTGTTCAAAAATCATTTTAAGTTAGAATAAAGGAAGGCTCCTTGTGGAACTCTAATTTGCTCATAGCAAGCTGTTGGGCTTCTGGTACAACAGCGTGCACCAAATATACATCACTGCATGGATGTACCCAGCTGCGTACTAGCCACCACAGAGAAGTTCAAGAAAATTTCTGAAGAGGGAGAGATGTACACTTGCACCCAAAATGCAAGGACTCATGTGCACACCACTCAGCCACCACTAGACCTGACCACTTCCCCTGCCTCTCAGCAATCGTGCATTGTGGAAAGTGAAAAATCAAAATTTGTTTCCACAACATTCTGGCATCAGACTTTCCACAGTAACATTGATTTTTCTTTTTTTCTCTTGCACTTTCTCAGCCATCCAATTCTCCACCTACCTCACCCTCCTGCCAGATTCTGACCCCTTCTCTGATGCAGACAAGCCCTTTGCTCTGCAGAGCATCTCCCTGGGTTCACTGGCTTACCCACACCAAACAGTAAGATGTTGTGTGTAAGGACAGTAAAGTCTGGTTCTACTTCGTCTTTACTTCCATTCACAGCCTATGCTTTCCCATCCCATAACTTCAACATGTAATTTTTAGCATTTTTTACATCCTTCAGCATCTTCCTTTTCCTCCTTCCTTTCAGAGCTCTTAATTTTTCTGTTTTCTTTCTTCTCATTCACCAGTTCCCTCTCTCAACTCCCCCTAAGAAAAATGAACACTCAGTAAAATTCTTTTTTTTTTCCATCTCTTCTCCTTTCCTTCTCTTCCAGTCCTTTTCTCTAATTTGGTCCTTTCTTCCACTTACTTACTTTTCTTACTACACCCAGGGATATGTTTCCTCAGCCATTTACTGATTTATTTACTTATATGTTTATTGCTTTTGGCTACTGTCCTCACAGAAGCCCTCACATTTTTCACATTTCCCATCAGCTCCCAGTTTTGGCTTGTGTCTCCTGCAGCTGGGGTAAGTTTCTGTACTCCAGCCCTCCAGCTATGGGTACACTACAAGCCAGAGTACCAATTGCAGCTGATGCAACACCTGGTTTTACAGTATTAAAACCAGTAGGACTATAGCTATGCAGGGTTTAGTATGGCCTGCAGTCTGTCCAGGATCTTAATAAATATGTTGGGGCTTAGCTGTGGCTCTGCTCTGTGCTGTGACAGCTACATGAGGCCCAAGCGAGCTGTAAGCTCATCCTTGCATAGTTAAGCTGCTGTAAGAGGCACAGCCGGGAGCTCACAAACTCCACAATTAGGGCATGGCAGCTTTTAGCCACCTGTACGTTACCCCATCCTGTGTTGCTCCATAACGCTCTGAGTAATGCAGAAACCCTGCTGGAGTCCAAAGGGGGATGTTCCCAGGAGAAATGGTCCTGACTAGAAATGGCAGTGGAGAAAGCTCCTCCCTCTTTCCATATATACCCCTTCCCCATAACTCATGATACCCCAGCACATCTCTCCCAAATGCCCAGGAACATAGCCTGGTGGCTGCTCCCTGCAGAGCTCACGAGGAAATAATCTTTCCCCAGACAGAGTGGGACCTTTCGTGGCCCTTTGGTGAGCAACATGTAGGGGTCCAAGCAGGGAAGAAGGTAATGCAGGTTAACTTTTTGGTTGTGTGACACCTCACATCACCAAGTGCCCCGATTGTGTGCTATTCACGTCCTGGAGAATTTTGCCTTTGTGTTCAAAGGAATAAGAGAAGCCTTGTGGTATTTGCTTCCAATAAGATACAGCACTTTTTCAGCATGCAAGAAGGGGGATAAAAGAAATAAGAGAGAGAAAATAAAAGGAAAAGCAGACCGGTGTGATTTAGGAATGAGGTACTGGAATTACCACTGCGGCTGGTTTAAGTCCCAGTTTCTCAGCAGGGCCAGTTCCCCAAAGGTGTTTGAGTGCACAGCTAGCAAACAAAACAAAGAAGGGCTTGGTACCTAATGCACCCGTGTGAAACCCTTTGATGGTAAGCCCTGAAGATAAGGGAGTGAAAGCCAGACTCACCAGAGCACAACACGCCAGTTTAACTTGGCTGAGAGTCAGGCTCTGCGTGCTTTTCCTACACAGTGTACAAAACTGAGCTCATTGGCAAAGCTCAATAAATAAATAACGATAACAAAGTTTGAAGCATAACCAAAAGGATATACAGAAATCACTTGTGTGTGGAATTCCCTTAGATATGTCACGGAGCCTTCAGCACAGGGAAATACACTTCCATTGGAAGCTTGTGGTGAAGTAACTGCTACTTTTCACCAGTTATTCCAGGGTGATAAAAACAAGAATCTGAGACTGTGGTAGGTCAAATAGTATATAAATTATCAGGCAGATTATATTGCAGGTACATAAACCAAACTGATGGTGTTCTGGGAATAATGACTGAAGTGTTAAAGATATCTGAATTCTTCTCTTAACATATGGTCCAACCATTGCATCTTGATGACCTGCCAGACTTGTCTATGGTGCATCACTTGTTATTTGTGAGAGAGGACTGGGGGAAAATAAAAAGGCTGGATGAGTGCAGAAGGCACAAAAGCATAAGTTGATGGAACAACATCTATCTCGGAAATTGTCCTTTCTCCTCATGCTGTTCAAAACCACCCCAGTGAAACAAGGGATTTCTAGTCGCAGGATTCTGACATGGGAGATTTTTCTGTGGATCTGTACTATTCTTTCGAGAGTGAGTGCAAGGCACAAAAGATTAAGCAACAAAATGCTGTGCAATGGGTAATAGATAAATAATTCAGGGTTATGGATAATCAGATGAACACCAGCTGGTTCAGGTTGGTATTAACTGCATCTCATATTGCAAATTGGTGTCTTGGATTGGAAGCTACTTGCTGTCAATAGACATCTCAGCTGTTCACATTCAGGCACTTCAGGCAAACATTTAAAAGCCACTGCCTGACCTGGTGGAACCAGAAGCATCACTGCACTGGAGCAAGTAACCGGCCATCCCTTGAGCTCGGCTTCTGGTCTCCAGCTGTGACCGGAGCAGCACATATCACAAGATATTCCTGCAAATTCATCCAGGCAGCTGAGCTCTGCCCTGAGCTAGCAGGACCTCTGAGCTCCTCAGTACACACCTTGAAGGGTGATACCAATGACTTGCAATTGTAATGGACTCAGGCTTCCTCCTGTCATAGATAAGGGTGATTTCCCACAGAATTCAATTGGGAGCAGGATAAAACCACAGGATCATATCATCACTGCCATGATGATAAGCAAATATTGTGTAATTGTTATTAGTACTGTAGCTAGACAAGAATAATGCTGTCATACAAGCACATGGGGGAAAAAAAATCTCTAAATCAAATAAATTTAAATCAGATTTAAGGCATATCATCAACTGCCAGAAGAAAACCCGTAAGGAAGGAATAGAGAAACGAAGAGAAGGACTACAAATGATAAGACACTTGTGTTCTGGGCACAAGTAGCACAGTTTTATTCCTTAGAAGATACAATTAGGAAATACTGAACCATGTTATTAGCATCTAATGAATATTTACTCAGAACAGCTGGCTCCGCACTTCACAACTGAAGTGAGATTTGCAGAGGACAAAGCAGTATTTTTATGAATGAGTTAGAGAAGTTTATTCTGTGTATAGCGGAGAGCAAAAAGAAAGTGTAAAAGCCATCTGATGAGATAGCAAATCACTCGTTATCCAGTCTTGTCTTCCATTAGTCCATAGCGAGGAATGTTTACCCTCTACTGCTTACAATGCACATCTCCTTTAGGTGATTTCTGACATGTTCACCCTGCTCACATAAAAGCCACCGGCTGCAATATATTGATGAGTCTGGACCAGGTGACACGAATCTCAAAAAGTAAGCTTCTACATTCACAGGTGACAACAGCCTCTCAGCCAACATCTGGGAGAGGGAGCAAACCTGGGATCCTCAGTATGAAAACCACCAACTCTTTCCTAATAACCCAGTCACCAGCAGAGACGGTGTCATAAAACCCACTCGCCAGAGATGAGTCCTCCTGCTTGTGGGGTTTGCCGTGGTTGGAAAGCAGGGTGTAACCCGACTTGTGTCATGGGCGCATCCTTCCAGCCCAAGGAGGACTGTGTGGGAGAAGAAACACAGCTGAAAGAAAATTGGATGGAGAGCTTGTGATACTTGGGTTTTCAGTGTAGTGTGCAATTGGAGATAGGGGAAAATAAAAAACAGCTCCAGGTTCAGGTAAAAGTGAACCAGAACAAATCAGAGGTTTTGTGAAACAAGTAACAGCCCACCCAAAATAAATTTTCCTGAAATACTTTGTTTTGTTTGAAATAAAATAGTTTGTTTCCATCTCAAATTATGTTGCTGCATCATCATCATTGTCATCATATTTCCCGGGATCTCCCCAAACAAAACATTCAACTTCAAAATCATGAACACAACATATATTAAAATCTTTGATTTGACAAATTTGACTGAAATTCGTTAACACCTTGGTTCTCTTCCACAGATTGCATGATTTTCTGAGTGAAAATTTACTGTTTCTCAAAGAACTGCACCTCTTCGTATTTGCAACCACTCTTACCCTCTGTGCGTCACGTAGAGGCTTGCAACATGTATTCACTAGGGGCTACAAAGATGGTTGCCAAATGCTTTCCTGTTCTGTCCTGTGATGACTTCAGGAGGTGTCATTCAAATGGCACTCTCAAACAAACATATAATTTAGAAGTACTTAAAATATGACACAGGTTCCCTGCTGTGATGCTCTAGACATACAGTTTCTGACAGCAAAACTGTCTTTTTTTTTTACCACCTTCTAACAACACTCCGCAGTGGTTTCTTCTGTCTGAATTGGCTGGGTTTGACCCTTACAAATAGCAGCACAGCAATAATAAACACTGTATTCTCAGTGTCATTCTATCTCAAAAAAAACAAACACAAGATTGTCAGTTTTACCTCAGTATCAATATACATCTATATTTCAGTCAAATCTCCACAGTTCATTCAGAACTGAATTTGAGGTCTTTTTTATGCTTCCAGGTCACTATATCTCTACCACAATTCATCAAAGTGCTGCTTGTTGTGCTGATGATCTGCCATGTTGTAATTGTAAAATATAATCCAGAGGTTTAAATACTGTTTACAAACTGAAACCTGCAAGAAGAAGCAAAAAAAAGTAAACTTTCCTCATTAAACAATATCTGATTTTTCTTAAAATTTACTGCAGCTGGAAACAATGTGAGCAGAAGAATGTGGTTTTGTTCATGGCGTTGCCTTCAGCTGGAGAAATATGCTCCGGGCGTATGAAGTGACGGAGCTGGGCACGAGTCAGCACCACCACCCACGGGCTCCTGGCTCTTGCTCCTCTGCTGAAGCCACTGAATGCCTCCACTGACATGGACACAGGGGTTTTCACAGGGAAGCCATCACAGGGTTTTTGGGAAGTGAGTTATTGCAATGCCTCACGTCTGCAGCAGAGTCATCAGGTGCCCCAAGCTTCCTTAAACTTGGTATCTCTCCGTCCAACTTAGGGGTGGAAGATAGGTTTCGTCTCAGTCACATTCAGGGATTGTTGATGCGGCGACGTTCAGGAGAATTAAACTAATTTAACTGTGGAAGTGGATTAGGTGCTGACACATAATGAGCAGCAGATTTAATGCTCTCATTCAAAAATAGAGCGACCCTAATTCAGTTCATCTTAATTCACTCTGGAAGGTATTTAGGGCTGTGACTGAAGCACGGGGAAGGCAGGCTCGGGCACAGCAGCCACTGTGCTCCCCCAGCTCTCCCCCAGCCGCTTGGCAGGGGCTACCAGCCCATGCAAAGTCAGGGGGGAGAAGGGGTGGGAGAAAGCAAGCCTCTGCTCCCTCCTCACCGCCACAGCTCATGCATCTGTGAGTGCCCAGTGACAGGACAAGCGGTAATGGGCACAAACTTCAACATAGGAAGTTCCGTCTCAACATGAGGAGGAACTTCTTTACTTTGAGGGTGACAGAGCCCTGGAACAGGCTGCCCAGAGAGGTGGTGGAGTCTCCTTCTCTGGAGATATTCATAACCCGCCTGGATGCGTTCCTGTGCAACCTGCTCTGGGTGAGCCTCCTCTGGCAGGGGGCTTGGACTAGGTGATCTCCAGAGGTCCCTTCCGACCGCTATTATTCTGTGATTCTGTGATCTGGGCACTGGGTCCCAAGTAGCATGGTCTGGGGTCTCAGTGCTTCCCCCAAGCACTGCATACCATTCCCTGGCGTGGTTGGTGAATCCTCAGACCTATCTTTAGAAATCCTCCTTTCTCCTTCCTCTTCAGACAATTCAAGAACTGAGGTTCTGGCAAGGTCAAAGAAAAGTCCAGCTGCCAGACTAATCTGATGCTGATAATGAAATACAAAGATTTAGCATAAAGGCACCAAGGCTTTTGAAAGTTTGCTGGGAAAATACTCGTGCTGGAATAGAAGGACAAACCCTGCAATCTGTTTAGGTGCCAGCTAACACTACTGCACAACCCACAGCAGAATCCTTCTGCTCGCCTTTAACTGTGCCCATCTCCCAGGAATGACGAGCATTTGTTATTAAAACCCAGGCTGCCATGTTTTATTTACTTCATGCTACATAGAGAGAAACAAGACGAGCGTGAGGGAGTCAGCCCTCTTCATCAGGCCCAGCTATTGCACACACATGACTTTCTCCTGAGTGGAGGCAGCTGGGGACACAGGAGGGGAAGGGCTCTCTTGGGACCTACGCTGCCAGCCATAAGAGCATGCCCTTCAGCCTGAGACACCTCAGCACCCTTTGCTAAAGCAGCTTCTCTTTTCCATTTGAAACCTGCTGTAAATAACCTCTTTAGCCCAGCTGACACCAACGAAGCATCATGCAGAAAGCAGCTCACAGCCTGGCACACGCTCTCTCACAAACAGCAGTTTGCTTTCTTTTAAGGTCCCTGGTTTGGGCCTGTCTTGCCCCAGCCAAAAAGCAGCTGCTCTGCTTTCAGATGCTGGCCCACGCTGCCAGCACAAGAGCAGCTCACCCCCCTGTCTTGCCTTTTCCAGATGCTCTTAGCAATGCATTACGCTGAATAATGGCAACTTTTAAAAAATGTTGGAATTTCTTCAGACTTCAATTGACCTCAAATATAGGTTCTGTTTCTAAAATCCCTTCCTCAGCAAAAGTGGATGTCTGGGAGAATGGGTAATGGAATATAGAGGATTACTGCCTCTCGCCGTGCTTGGCAATTACCAAAAATTGCTACTGTTTGATGGCAAGTTCTGTGTGATTGTACACCCGTAGCAGTGACCGTATTGAGCCTATTCCATGCTTTCTACTAGCATGCCATTAGTTAACTGATGATGCTCCACACTCCTTCACTGCAGCTCACCCAAGCAAAACAGCAGTTGAGTGAGGATCCAATTTTAAGTATTTTACAGTCTGGGAACTCATAGAATATTACTAGGCAAGTTTTTATTTGTACAGATCCCAACCACAGTCACACATGGAAATACCTCCCATAACCACTCAGAGATTATTCCTGTGGCATGAATTTTCATGTTTGCTAACAGCAAAATTACTCGCAGAAAGATGCACAATGAACAGGTGACTTGGGACCACCGCATAGCATACAGATGCTCGGGTTGTGGCCGTCATTGTGGCAATAGGTGCTCATTTGGTGTGGCCTCACTGTTTTTATATTATGTAGCTGTCTCTCACTTGAGTGTAACCTTTGCATGGCTGTACGTCACCTGTTATCCACACACACACTCACAGTCACACTTTCACCTACACTGACACACACCCACACACCCCCTCTTCAGTGGCTGCATTCAGGAGTCCTAATACACAATCTATTTGTTTGATTTGGTGAATCTGAAAAGAATAAGTACACGTCCGAAGTGCAGTAAGACAAATAATTGTATACCAGCCTATTTGACAATGCTATATACTCTGTCTAAATAGATACAGAATTCTTAGACAGAAAAATGCACACATATACATGAGTAGAGACAGACAGGAAGATGTCATATATTTGTGTGTGTGTATATACAGACACATGTGTACATACATATAGAATATTTCAAAACTAAAAAGAAGATGTAGTCACATAGCTTCTTGATGCTAACTGATACTGTATGTCTATCTGCATACACACATGTGCACACACTGCTGGTACTGTAAAAACCATCTGTGCTTGCACTGTATAGCAATTTTAGTCACATTTCCCATGGAAATAATGACTTGTGAAATCATTCTCCTTCTGCCTGCTTGCTCTCCTTGCAATCCCAAACCTTTTTAGCAGCTCCAAGCTTACCTGGAGATAGCTAATTTCTTACAGAATTGGTGAAAATAGGCATCCAGACAGCCTTGATCTGTATCGTGACTGGGGTAAAGGCTATAATGTGAACTTACCCTCACTTTAACCCACAGAATCCGCAAAGATAGCAAATTTAAAAGTCTAGCAACCTAGGAAAACTTAAATGGGAACTTTCATTCAACCATCAGACCCGAGCTGAAAAGAAGGCTGGCTTCTTTAGTTCCTGTGCTCACGGCACTACTTTGTTTCTGTTGATCTGAAGGAGGATGTTACTCCATCCATTTCTATATTGGACTTTCAGCAAATACATTCATTTTGTACAATTTTGCTTCTACCCAATATTTTCCTGTTTGTTAAGAGGCTGAATGACTCACTTCCAGAGATAACATTTCAGATTTTGGGTGAGTGACACATACTTATGTCAGAAGGAATTAGACCAGGACTTAACTGATGGGGGAAAAGGGGGGCAAGTATTATGATGATTTCTGGGTCTGCTAGCTGGAAAGGAATTAAACATTAAAAGAATTTCCAAGTCTGTTTTTCTTGTTCCAAATCTTGAACCTTATTCCCTTCCCAAAGACATAGGGCAGGGAGCAAATGATGCACACCTTAGCAAAATTTGCCCACCATGAATGGAAAGGGAGGTTTAGAGCCCACAGAAAATAGTGAGAGAGTCTTAGCTGAACCGGAGATTTATGCATCCTGGAGTTTGTCCCAGATGCCGATCGGAAGGTTCCATGTCTCCCAGCCCTTCTCAGACTTCTGACCAAAATCCATGCCAAGCTGGGACAGCACAGTATGAATTGGCTCCTGCATCACAGTTTCCACACCCTGGGCTCCCGGAGTTGCAGGGGCAAGAGCCTGGGGACTTATTACAGCAAGTGCCTCTGATCTCTAAACTTGCTAAAGGTTAGACATCTGGACCTCCTAAGACCCCTCCTGGTGAAGGAAATCATGCACTTCCACACTGCTTAAACGTTCCCATAATGTAGGTTTTACGTGTGGTGGCAAGATAGAGCTCATTGGGATTCAAGTCACCACATTCCCGTTAATCATGTTAATAATTGAAAACATATGTTCAGCTTGAAAGCACAGCAAGAGAGTTAGGCAACTCTACATGGAAGTGCGCTGTTACCTAATTCTAATGATACTCATTAACATACCCTTGCCAACCTTGCACTGAAAATCCTCCCACCAAAATCAGGTGCAGGCTTGCTGTTAACTTGTTGTATTCCAGCCTGAGAAAGCCCTCTCCCAGCCACTCGCTTCATCTCCGAAACTCCTTTCAGTTGAGTCTGACCCTTCTCCCACGGCATGGACATGGTGCAAGTGGTGAGCTCTTCTATACTGGTTTGTAACCTGCTTGCACAGAAGGGCATTTGGGCAAGGCTACTGACTTTACAGGGCTTGTTCAGCCACAGTCTGCACCTCCGTCTCCAGCAGCTGTGTCACGGGGACAAGGACTACCCACGGCCCTGCCACCACGCTTCAGCCTGAGGCTGGGTTGTGGCCCCAGGGAAGACTTTCAGATTTCCAATACCAAAATAGCCTAAACAAACTTAAGTAATCACATCCAGTGATTTCGCCCCCTCATTGCTCTGGCTAAAGTGAAGCCAGTGTTTCCATTATAAACTCCATTTTGCCAGGGCTTGAATGATGTAATCATTAAAATGAATTCCAGGTGAAAACCTGTAACACAAATTCTTACTGAAGCAGGGAATTTCAGACCAAACCTCACTGCCTGTGGGCAGGTAGTATTCTTAACTCAGCATCTTAGCCTTTCCCAGCTCCTGAAACAAAAAAAGGGGACCTTTTGCTTTGACCAATGCAAAGCTGGGCTCTTCTTGGGCCTGGACACACTATCAAGTTACCACGGCAGCTCCAGAAACCACAGTAACTCCATCGTGTATCTGGGCCCCGAGGGAAGGACAAAGAAAAGAGAGTAAGTTTGGATACAGGTGGAAGAAAGGATGGATGTTTTTTCTTTTCAGATATGCTTCTTCTCCCAGTGTGCATATAAATCACTTCTGCTGCTATTAGTAACAGGAAAGAAATAAGTCTGTTTGGAAATGAGTTTTGCAATCCTGTAGCAGGAAGACAGGGGGGAAAAAAAGAAAAGAAAAAAGAAAAAAGCAAGCCTTCTTTAGGTATTAATAATATGGTTTACACAGACTTCGAAATCTTGACAAACAATCTGGTTTAAATTGCATACTGTGTTCTCATCAGCCCTTCTCTCCTCCCACACCCTTTCTCCATTGATCCATAAACGCAGCAGGAATAAATTCCTCCCACCTGGATAGCAATCCTCAGTTGCTACCTACATTTGTGCAGGTCCTTGCCTCAAAGGAACACAACACCCCACGGGGAAGTTCTGGACAAGGAGCTGGGGGGTGATGAGGGTCGTATGCATAAAGTCTGCCTAGGGTCACTGCTAGAAGCAGGAGCCTGGGCAAGATGGAGCCTGTGACTGGCCTACTGTGGCTGTTCATATATGGGTTTGAGGTTCCAACAGCGCATGTCCTCTCTGGTCATGCCTGCTCTCCTTCTTCCTATCTCCTGGCAAATGACTCCCCCCAGTAGGCACTGGCAAGGGCAGTGCTCTGTTTCTGAGCTGTACAGCAGCAGGAATGTGCAGAATAAGTCAAGATGCAACTGTTATTTCATCTTACTTGGGGGAAGGGGATTTTGCAGGTTCTAATGCACTGACAGCTCATTTCTGCCGCTCCCACAGCTGAACTTAGGCAAAGGGAGGAGACTATCTCTGGGGTGTTGTTTGGGGCTGAAGGGGTTAATCAGTGTTGAGACTTATAAACCTTATGCCTGCCAAGTAGTGCCCCACAGCTGTTAAAAGTGGGAGCTGAGGGCATTGCAGACAGTCTTCTAGAGGGGGTAAGAGCCAGCAGATAAACTCCCTGTGTCCCGTTGCCTACAGAGCTCATCCCGCACCCCCTGGCAGGCTGGAAGAGATTGCACTTGGGGCTTCTCCAGGGGAGGCTGGGGAGAGGGGCTCCCCACACTCCCCAGCCCATGGACCACGGTAACCTAACCCTCTGCTGATTAGACCACTCTGGTATTTTTCATTTCCAAATTTTGGAAAATCCTTTGGAAAATACAGGCCAAGGCCTTGATCAGTGTAAATCAGTGTAACTCCCCTGAAATGTATTACCGGGGATCTATCACGTGAAGTGCTCGGGATTACTATTGTATAAACAAAGTGTAAAGTCTTGGACCAGGCCCAAGGGGTTGGAATCTCAGACAACTCCATCATCCTTTCCCCGGCATTCCTGAGTCCCAGTGTGCTCAGATATTTCTCCCTGTGGTTTGCTCAAGCTGCCTGTGCTACTCAGCTCCCACCAAAGCCCTGCACTGAGGCTGCGTTCTGCTTTGAAAGCAGAGCTGAGGTTGTGCATTGACAGAGTGTCAAACCATACGCTGTGTATGTATCCACCTTATCCCCTTACTGG
This sequence comes from Stercorarius parasiticus, assembly GCA_013396915.1. Lineage (NCBI taxonomy): Eukaryota > Metazoa > Chordata > Aves > Charadriiformes > Stercorariidae > Stercorarius > Stercorarius parasiticus. The sequence goes on from VWZL01004143.1 coordinate 578,967, forward strand.
GATAGTATTTGCTTGCCAACACACCAGCAGCTACTGCTTGTAATGGGTCTCCCTCCCCACGATGCACATGCTAGCTGGATTTTAGAGACGTGGGATGGGAATGGACCATCGTGAGGCTGGTGAGTCCAGGCCTCGACATCGCAGGCAGTGTGAGGTGGGACCTAGGGCAGAAGGATGGTCCACCCCACCCTACGAAACTCACCAATGCCCCACTATAAGCTCAAGTCTTGTAGTAAAAGACCGAAAGATATTCCCACCAAAGGCCCCAGGAGGGGGGCAGGCAGACCATCCCAGCAGTCTGGGGGAGCAGACCCTGCCTCTCCCTGCAGAGGGTGAAACCAAGTCGGCACAGCTGACCTGAGCGAGAAATCCCTTTTAGCCCCAAAACTGGCAACGGGTTTATCTGAGCATGTGAGCAAGGCGTACAAGCCAAGCACTTCTGTTATCAGCCTGGAGAAAAGCCACACCAATGATCTCATGCAGGGGGGGTGGTATTTTGCCAGAAGGAACAGAATTAGACCCAAATTGTTGTTTCCTCTCTGTTTCCCGAAACTCCTCTCCCTGATTAAAACCAAGCTTTTATAGTATCTTTTTCTTCAAGACTAAATTTTTTGGCTAAGTCTTTTCTTTTCCATGTCTGGCGAAGGCCAGAACTGTAAGTGCCAAAACGTTCAGCGAAAATTTGTTTTTTTCCTGAGAAACTCTCCCACTACTACGGCTTAACCCAAAGCTACAAGCAGTTGAATAGAATTAAATAGGCGAGAGAGAGGTGGTGACCAAGCAAGAGACACAGACCTGGGACATTTTTCCCTCTAACCCTGGCCATGCTGCAATGCCGTCCACCTCCTGAAGACTCTCCCTCAGCCCGGAGACAGCCAAGCATGTGAGTTTCCTCAGGAAAGTCATAGGACTACACACGCCAAAAGCGAAGCACGTGTGTAATTGCGTTGCTGAGCCAGAGGCCAAAGACCCTTCTTCAGTAGAATTCTTACGTTTAAATCAATGGGACCACTCACATGCTTAAAATAAGAGCATATGTTTAAACACCTTGCTGGATCAAGTACCTAACCCCTCTTTTGCACAGCTGAGCAAGCTTTTAAAAGACTTTGAACATGTTTATCTTTTTTTTTTTTTTTTTGCTGGCATTATTTGAATCATCAAGACCAACTCTAATGTGAATGCCACAAGCCTAAGGGGATAAGTGGGATGAATGGATAATAACTGCATTTACTAACCCCCTGGCTTTCTCCGTTCCATTTGTCTTGTCAGGGGGACCTTAAAGTCTTCTCTTTTAATCCAATCTCTCCAATGTCCTTGCATGGCCATCTCAGGAAAACAAAGACGATTCAAATCACAGCGCAATCACATGTGCAAGCGTTTCACCCCCGGTTGTGATCTGCTCTTCCCAAAAGTGAGCCTGATCCTGTTTCCCCTGAAGGCTGCAGTAAAATTCCCTGCTGACATCAATGGGAGCAGGAGCAGGCAATCAGGCTTGTACGTATTAATGGAATTATTCCAGCTCTTGGGATTCTTTCTTGCCTGACTGGCTTTCTACCTGTCTCCTCTTACAACCTTGTCCAAACTGTCTGCTCCTACTCCTGAAGCTGGTGGCACTTCACATGGTACAGAGGGGACCCCATTCCAGGTGACCACTTCCAGAGCTTCATGTGCTTAGAGCTAAAGACAGATTACAGGTTGCAAGCCACAAAACTCCCTCTCTGGATTCCTTCCAGATGAAGGCATTTTCAAGAAATCCCATATTAATGTGACATTCAGGTTGGTGTGTGTAGCACTGCAAGATACCCCACCTGTTGGGAAGGCTTGATGAGTTTTGCTCCGGGTGCAGGTCTCAGAGGCCTGAAGACACTACCACCACCCCCACTGGATCCTATCCCATTTTACTGTCCTACTCTCCCACCATTTCCATGGCTGTTACTATATCTCACAGGGAACAGGGCAGAGCCATCGGGCTCACTCAGTGCCAGCTCTTGGTGTCGGCTGTAGCAAATCGGAGTCGGATGAGAGTCTGCTATGGGATGAAGAAAGTCTTGACAGAGCCAGGCCTGGCTGCTCACTGCAGTCCTGCTTGTGAAGGTACAGAGAAAGTTATTTTCTAGTGTCTTTCTCAGTCCTGTCCCCAATTTATTCCACCCATCAAGTCACTCTACAGCATGTCTCAGGGTAAGACTGGTCCTGCATTCCCTTAATACATGGTGACACACATGGCACAAGCCAGGTTTCCCATATGAGAGCCGAGGAGCCTTTTGGATTAAATTATTTCTCTTTGCAGTTACCCCTGGGGTTTGCTGCTTTTCCCTTTGTCCTTTTTTCATTTGCTTGATTTCTTTTCTTTATGCTGTGTCTGTGACATTTTGTTCAGGGTTGCAGCCACTGAACAACAATTTAGGATGATGAATTATGGATTAAAAGAAAAGGCTGGGCTATTTTGGAATCGCTATTCAGTGCCTTCTGCAGGGACAAAGGAATTTCAGAATGACAGTTTTTCAATTATCTGTGTTGAAGAAGAGAGAGAAAGAAGAGAAGGAAGAGAAAGCAAGCCAGGGAGGGTGGGAAGGAAGGAAGGAAGGAAGGAAATGAAGGAATGAAAGAACAAAAGAAAGATAATTTGTTCTGTTCAGAGCACTGAGAAAGCACTCCACTCTGATGAGTTTTCCCTACCGGACTTCCCAGGGCAAATTCTGAAACCCACGAGAATTTTTAGTTGTGCTTACAAACACAGTCCCTTGAATCTACTGGGAGCTACTGGCAGGGGCACAAGCTGCCTGGCACTTGCAAGGGTCGCAGAAGGCTGCCCTCCTCTGTCATGGCTGAGTTCCCTAAGCACAGGACTGTGAAATAACTCATAGGGGGGTCTGCTGGAAATTTGCAGTCCTTTACTTAAAGCCACAAACAAACATTTTCTCAAGTACTCTGAGCAATATCTGCATAAATACTCCCTCCCTTGGCTGGAAGATTAGGGGAAAAACAATTGCAATTTTGTTGACTTAACTTCAACATTTGAAAACTATTAATAACAAGGCATGGGGGAGCTTCTGTCATGGAATAGAAGTTGCCATCTAATTCCGCTGCAATTTATTGAGCTACAGGCATTTTTGAGGAATGCTGTACAGAAATGCTAACCCTTGTCCAAAATGAAAGGACATCATTGAATAGGGGGTGCTTTTAAAGTAGACGATTTGTTGCCCATTTGGCAAGTGAGGCAGCGTGGCCTCTGAGCTACAGCACTGAGCTAGCACTCAAAACTCCTACTGAAGGCCCAGCTTTGCTCTCAGGTTATGGACAGGCAGGGGACAATCAAACCTCACCATCCTTGAGCTCCTGACTCCCATCCACAAACTGAGAATTACAATGCTCAGCCCAGGACAAGCTTCAGGATCTTGGGCTAAAAAGTGCTTTATAAAAATATGAGGGTGGTGTTGCAATAGCTGGCTTTTGGAGTGGAATTGTACACTCTCTGTTAGATGGCTTAATATCAATTTGTTTTGTTTAATAAATTATCAGCGATGTACTCATTTCATGCTCCACTCTGCCTGTTTCTGTGACCCTGGCAATACAAGTGTCAGGAAGACACAGTTGTGACTCCAGCCAATTCCCCACTGCCTGCCCCTACAGCTTTCCTCTAATCTCGGCTGAATAGTTTCATTACATGACATGTTAACGCACCAACAGAGCTGGAAAGGCTGAGTGCTCCTCTAGGTGTACACAATGTAAAATCATTAGGCTGCTTAAGAAGCTTCCCAAATGCTTTCTGTCAGCAGTTAGATGGCAATTACAGAATTAACTGGAACAGACCACGTCTCCCCCTCGCTGACCCACAGCCTGCCAACGAGGAGATACCATTTCAATGGAAAAAAGGTATCACCTGTCAGAAGAACAATACGAACATGAATGGCATATGGAAACCATTTACGGGCTACCACACTATGCACTCACCAAGGGCCCTGCAAATTCAAGTACTGCTCGGACCAAGCCAGGGTCAAACAACGTGCTAATGATACTTGTGTTGCCCTTTCTCTGCAAACCATGCGGGTGAATAAAACTGTGAGGGGACCAAGACTTTCAGCCACTTGTGCTGACGGGACAAAGGCATCAAGGACTGGCACAGGTGGGATGGGGAAGGGTGGCATGGGGCACCCTGCCTGCCTGCCTGCCCTCCCCACCGCCTGGGTTTGTGATGCTGATGGAAGATGCTGCGATGCTGGAGGCAGGAGGCGAGTCTCCCTGGCCTGCCCCTGTGGTCCATGCAGAGAAGGGAGGTCCTCCAAAGTGCTGCTTGGACGTCCTGAGGGAGGACCCCTCTTCAAGTTACTCGTTTCAGTCACTATCCCTGCCTCTCCCTGTGTGCCAACCACTGCCAGCCCACTGGCTCACCCGCCCTGAAGGGGCGGCTAATGGAGCTGCTCTGTCCACAGGCACACTAATCCTAGCCAGATGTTTCTCAGAGTTATTAAAAGCCAGGGACGCAGCTTGCAATTTCATACTGGGCCACACAGTTGCTGGGCTGTTACTCTCACTCTCATCCCCACAGCGTAACCATAATCCTTCCCCGAGCCACCACACGTATAAGCCAGTATAATGGCTAACCTCCTTTCCTGGCATTTTAACCTTTCCTTCTCTTCTCCAGGCCTGGACCTTACGCACCACCTTTCTTTCTCTCCTGTATCACATCCCAAAGCTTGCTTTGGTTCCCATTGGCTCTGCCTTTCCCTACTCCTCTGCCCCTTTCCACCTCAATGCTTTCCCTTGCTGCTTTTCCAGAAGCACACTTGGATCCTGCTGCCCACTCCAGCTTCGTGCCATCTGTCCAGTCTCCTGCTTCTGGAGCAGCTTCCTCACTACCTACTTATTCAGCTAACTCCTTAGGATAACGGCAAGAAAACCCTAATGTCCACCACCAAAGTCTGTCTTCCTCCAAATGTCTCACTGTTGTGGGTCTTTTCCACTCTTATTCTTCTGCATTGCTCTTACTTGCACCTTCGTGTGTCACCTGGAGAGGTCCTGAGTCATCCACATCTGGAGCACCAAATTTACAGTTCATATATAGATTAAGTACAGGCCATCAGGCCTATTTAAATTGGTCCACAGCCCGTTCCTGGTATCTCTTCTCTTGGGAATGACCAAGGAGAAGTTGTCCCAGCAGCTGTCAGGGCAGCTACAGCAGACAGTGCACCTCTGCCTGCCCATCCTGAAGGCACTTCTCAGAAAGAGGGTGGTGGGGACCAGGCAGCATTAATTGTCCTGGTGATGGCCACCTCCTGGGGGCTCCCAGGAACAGCAAGAACATCATGGATAGCACACACAACCATATGGTTGAAGGGACCCTGTGAACCATCAAGCCCACCAAGCCTCATCGTATGCTAAACCTACAGCCCTCCTGACAGATTTCACTTAATCTGCCAGGGTTGGGGACTGTGCACTGTCCCCAAGCAGCGCGTCCTGCAAATGACCTGCGCAAGACGTTGATGAGCAGTTAGGATTTACAGCAATAGACTGTATGGTGCACGGGCAGGAGATCCGGTCAGATAGAAGAGAAACGGTTCTGGCATCCAGCCCGCTCTGACACCAGAATAACAGCATGAGCCACACAGCTGGAAAGTTTGGGCTCACTGCTTTATATTTGTCTAGGCAAGAGCCTGGTAAGCGTTTTTACACTCTTTGCTTATTGTAAAGACCCACGTGAGTTAGGGGAATTGGTTAAAAATGTTCAGTTCTGGTTTGTTCCATGAGGGAAAAATACATCATTGTACATTTTTACATCTTTTCTTTCACTTTTTGTTTTCCCCTCCAAAGGGGGAAAGAAAAAAAACCCGGAAGACTACCTGTGACAGGGCATTCAAATGAAGTAGAATGATTTTTTTAACATAAAAAAGAAAACAAACAAAAAAAAATAGCAAAAATATTTATCCCTTTTTGGGTTTTGTTTGCCAAAGCACACCTATTTGTATCTGTGCGACATTCATAATAACTACAAATGCTGCTTTGTGGTAGCCACAGGCTCATTTATCAGCCAGATCTTCTGGGTAAATGCACTAAACCTCACAAGAGGCACCTTTTCACCTGCGTAGAGAAAGACGTGACAGGGCAGAGACTATGGGCTGGGCCTGGGAAGAGAGGCAGAAAGTGCTCAAGGAAGATTGTTTAAGGTGTGTAGCTGCTCGTTCTGCCAGCATGCATCTGTCTTGTAAATACGACAATTAACTGTTCGATACTGCAATTTTTTTCTTGCATAGGGAAAAAAGCAAAGGAAAACCAATTGCCAATCCATAGGGCTGCTAAAAGGGCAGCTGTGAAGGAGGACAGGGTTTAAACAACTCAGGGCACCTAAAATAATGAGCAGGGCAGGAAAATATAACCAGCAAGAATGCAGACAAAACAGCTGTCGGGGCTGCAGCTGGGTCCTGTCTAAGGGAAAGCAACGGGTGTCAAGTTCAGTTTTCAGCCCTCTCCATCATTGTTCCTTGTGTTAACAAAGCAGCCTGGAAGGGAAAGCAGTGCCAGAGGAAAGCCTGACCCTCTTGTCCAGCTCAGTCCCCCGCTGTCTGTCCCAACCGTTGCCTGGCCCAGGCACCTCAAGCACACGTGGGCATCTAAAACCCCTGCCCTCACTGGGAGCGCAACACCACCCAGGGAGACTTCCAAAGCCACGTGGGGACAGGGTCCTTTCTGGTGCTGCCCAAGGTGCCTTCCAGTTCCCAAGACATGGGCAAGCTGCGGGCCAGTGGAGAAGTACCTGGGGACCCCAGGCCCCTCCGGGCCACTAGCTGCAGCCCTGGCACCTTATCCGAAGGCATCTCAGTTGGCTTTAAACATCCACGTGGGGCTTACCGGATCAAGCCCAGTGGTTTCCCAGTCCCCTCCAGCAGCACACACAGGTTAAGTGCGTATGTAAATTGATGAAGGGCTGGGGCTCGTGATATTTAGCTCCCACTGCGAGCTAAATTTTCTCATTTTGTATGTAAAGTGCCCTACACTTTTTTGCTGATACACAGACAATCATTTTAAAAGCCAATGAACCTCCTCACCCCACCTCAGGTGCCATCTTCTAATCACCACATGGAATTTCATCCTCTCTATATAAAAAATGTATGGCAACAGACTTGCCTGCCACATGCCTGCAGAGATAATTAAATGTCGATGCCAGAAAATATGAAGCTAGAGGTTGGCAAAATTTCTGTACGGCTTTTCATCCCTGGCTTTTGAGTTCATGAAGAAGGAAAACGGGAGCTTGGCAATGACAAGAGATTTAAGGGAGTCTGTGAGAACCATTTTTTCTGTGAGCAGAGAAGGAAGATTTCATTAATCTTTTTATCTGTCAAGGTACCGCACTAACTTATGCACAGCCACGAATTTTGCTCAGCGTGTGTGATATTATACTACACGACTGCCGATGTTTTTTTGTAAAATATGTTTTGGCTTATTGAGTTGCTGTACCAAATCATTCACTTCTGCGTTTTCTCCCTCGTTTTTTTAATAAACATCGTCTGCCATATATTATGTAAAGGCTCTCCCCATCTCATGCACCACAAAGCAGTGGTGTAAATCCAAATGTGAGGAAACGGAGAAAAGAAACAAAACTGGATGTAAATGCCACTAGGCCTGTGTCACCAGCAATCAGTGGGAAACGTAGGGTGAGCTTTAAAAAAGCACAATGGCTAGAAAATGGCCTGTTTCAGGTGTGTTCTTTGGGGCAGAGGTGGCTGATCAGCAGAGGGAGAAGATCACAGCGCAACCAAGCCTTTGGCTGGACACCAGCCCTGCAGCTTCTGTCTCAACCAATGTCTTTGTCCAGAGTCTGCTCTGCTCGGCCTCCTTGGAGAAGACAGGGAAGCGAAGTTGGACTCAGCGCAGGAAGCAGGGGCTGCTGTCCACACACGCGCAGGGATGTGTCGGCATGATCCTGCTCTTTATCTTTTGTTTTGCCATTTCCTCTCCCTCCTTGTCCTGGTGTATTTGATCTATTGGTGGAATTTGCGGCTCCCTTGCTGATGATTATTATTGGCATCTCAATTGTTTTCCTCATGTTTCTTCTTCCACGTGCTTTTGGTGACCTCAGCATCACGCCTGGACTCCCACCACTTCCTCTTTCAATAACTGCCGCTGCTCTTGGCATCTGGGAGAGCTCTCCACAGCTCCCTCCTTCCTGCACTGGGCAGCTGGGAATAACCTGCTTCTCATCCCTCCTTTTCCTCTTTCCTGCACAGTCACAGCTCTCAGTCAGAGATGCTGCTTTCTCTGCAGATGTTTGCTTATTCTACCTGGTTGTGAATAGCCTTTTCTGCTTCACATGTGGGAACTGAAGACATGGAAACTATATATTTTTGGTGTTCAGATCCCACTAGGAGTAGGAGTTGGTAAGGGATTTACAGGCAAGTCCTTAATGACCTGTTCTAAATCAAACTGCAGGACTCCACCCTCCTCTTCCTCCTTTATCTTGGCCTTTCCATCACTCTCAATGCAGGCAACCACACTCTTTTTGTCTCCCCTGCATGTTTCATTCCCGTCCCTTCGACTGGGAGGTCTTCTGTGTCCTTCCTTCAGCTTTTGGGGCTTCAAGGCTCTGCCCTTGGTACCACCCTCTTTTCTTTCTGCATCATTTATTTTACAGAACATGATGCGATCACCCAGTGAGAATCTTACCTTTTTCCTCACCATCTCACATCTCTCTTGGTGCAAGAACCATTCCTCTGGCTTTGACTTGACTAAAGCAATCCTGCCCTCATCCTTTTGTAAGGCTACTGCTGAAGAGACCCAGATCCCTAACCTGTAACTCCGAAGCTTTACTATTGCTCTGACAACTATTGTTCCTTTATCTCATTCTGCTCTCTGGATGGGTTTTTATCTTGAAAAAGCAAAGTATTCAGGGCAAGGGCTGTCTTTTTTTTTGTCCTTGTACGGCACATAGCACCATGGGGCTCCAGTCTGCGGTGAGAGTCTCTAAGCTCTGTCGTTAATGAAAGTGATAAAATGATAAATACACCAAAACTGGCAGCAGGTGTAACTAGCCTGATCTAGTTTGTCTCTCCTGCTCACACACAGGCAGTAAAAATGGACTGACAATGCTGTTGACAGTGAAGAGATTTCAGACTTACAAACCATAGTAACCAGCAGTGGGAACAGCAAGGTACTGGGTACTTGTGTACCCAAGCACCGCATGTGGTGTCTCTACACTTACCTGCATAATAAATTACATGGATTAAAAAACCCACCGGGTACCTCTCCAACAGTTATATCCAACAGGCTGCACGCAGCTGGGTTCGTATCGTCTCAGTTGCCTTCCTAGGGTTGTTGTCAGTGAGAAAGCCTACTCTTACTTTGGCCATAGGCTATACTTTTCCATGATAAATCTCTTCTCCCATCAGCACTCTTCCTGCATACTTGCTAGAAGTGTTGGAAACATTGACTTACAAAATAAAGCAAAATCATGTTTATTTGACTGAGTTTAAAATGCAGCTTTTCTCCTTTTTCCTCAAATACTTCTTTTTATTTTACTGGATTTTACCACATCAACTTTTCTCAGCCAACCCCCTTTTCCCATTAAATTATACTTTTGTAAGATTTTCATTGAGATGCCAGATGATGCAGGGAAAAAAAAGCTGTAGCATAAACATCTTCCAGAAGCAGAAAATGTGTTGCCTGCCTTTTGCAGAGCCAAACAGCTCTGTGTTTGATCCTTCCTCTTCTTCCTCCTTCTGTCCAGCGGCTCACGGGGAAGGCAGCAGCTCTCCATGCTCATCCAGCAACCTTCAACACCAGTGCTGGAGGTGTATTTGGTGTCAGCAGCAAGAGGGGGGCTGGAACTGGATGTCATTGATGCTGCCCAGTGACACCATCTGGGTGGCAGCATGTGGTGACGGATGGTAGAAAAAATGTATGGGGTAGAGGAGGGGGGGAAAGGGAAGAGAAAGAAGAAACATAGCGTCTTTTGATGTCAATAAATATTCAAAGTAAATATAAGATTAATTTTGCAATCCATCTGCATATGAAACCGATGCCGGATGTGGCTTGTTTGGTTTTCATCTGCCAAATCCAACAAATACTATCAGGGTGGAATTTGGCCATATTTACTGTATTCCAGTAAAGAAACGATGGTGTAACTGCGGGTATGGAAAAAAAAACAGTACAGCAATTTTAGGAGCTTATGGGAAGAAACATAAGTAAGATTAGGACATGAAGAGCAAAAAGGGAAAAAAGCAACCAAGAACAAAGCATATAAATATTTTAAAAAAGGAAATGCCATCAATATAGTCGATGAATGAAAACTACAGAAAAATAATGGGCCAATAAATAGAGCTCTTGGGAAAATAAAAGTGACAGAGGAACTAAATGTTTTCCTTGCCTCTGAATTTGTTAAGAAAATATATTAACAATAAACCTGTGGAAAAGGTGTGGGTACTAATGAGTGTGAACTGGAGATTACTGAAATTAATGAAAGAATGCAAAAGAGCCTCTCGTGTAGGGTACAGATACAAAATGCCAGGCAAGTATGAGTTAATCCACAGTTAATATTGGAGATTACGGATCAAACAGTTGGACCATAAACTGTACATTCTGAGGGAATTATTTATTAATCATGAGTCAAGAGAGTTTTTTGAAAGGCAAATCATGTCAGATAGATATGGGCTTTCTCCACAAAATAACTTGCTTTTGGAAAGATGAGGTAAAAATTGAACTGCGTTCTCAATAACTTCAAATCGCGTGGATGTGACAGCCAGGGGTGACCTTGAAAAGCCTGTCCTGACAGAGAGAGCCGTGGCTCACTTTAAGGTGAAAGTTCAGTACTATCGGTCCTGATTTTCTCAGGGGTGACACAGAATGAATGAGAAAGCACCAGAAGTTTACTATGGATGAATTAAAAAATAAAAGTGTGATAAAATTTTTGGTGGGCCACAGAATTACATTTGAGACTGATTGCCAGATCATTTCTAAGAAACAAAAAAAAAAATTCGTAGGTAAGTGGATGCTGATGTGAAATTCCATTTTCTTTGCAAGAATTGGTAAAGCTGAAGTCCTCTCTCTGTCTGTCAGAAAACAACTACTTTTGGAGCCACATTATTACTGATTTTGACATTAAAAAAACGTGTAAAACATTTGGAAATGATACTAAAACAGAGTGGTTAAGAGGCATACAATGCTGTACATGTTAACTAGTATAGTAACCTGAGCAACACTAAAAGGCTCTGAGTCACAAATGAATAGCCACAATACTGATCTTCCTTTTGCTGCCATAAATTGGAAGTATTTCTAATGAAACAAACAAAAAAATATGTTGGTGTAGAACATGCACATACGTGTATACGGGGCCAGCTTTTGTATGATTAGAGATTAGAGGACACAGTATCCCTCCAAGGATGTAAAAAGGAAAAATGTAACCTTAAGTATGGCATTTTTTAATTCCTTTTTGCAAAATGAATTATTATCGTCTAGTAAGTTTTGTTTTCAGGGAAGGTAATGACAGAAGCTAATGAGTTGCAGACAAGCAAAAACACAAAAAATGCGGCTTGAAGAAAAGGAAGAATGGGCAAGACAAACTGCAAGCCTCTCAGTGATGTTATATGTTTAAGCAAGAATTTCTAATTGAGGTCATTTCACTCACCAGAATTAGAACACCAGCCGAGGGGAAGGCGAAATATGAATCTAAATAATTTAAGGAGGATTATTTTACAGAGAGAGCAATCAAGAGATGACACAGATATTCAGCAGAAATGGAGAGGTCAGAAAATGCCGATGTGAGCAAAATCCTGCCATCCACATAGAGTTTTAACTGATGCACACTTCAGGTTAGCCAAGAACCCAGAGTACTGAGGGGGGCAAAGAATTTGTCAACCGTCCCATTTCTCTTGCAGGCTGGCTGTGCGGGGCTATTCATATTACATTGTTTTCTGGGAGTGCTTTTGCCCTTCTTTGGCACACATTTTCCATATTTACAGGCCATAAAAACCAGATAGAGTCACAAGCTTTGCAAATGTCATTATATAAATTGCATTGTTTATGAAAGAGGAAAAGAGAATTCAAATTCACGTTTTCCAACCAGTTTTGTGACAGATAAATGCCAGATCTGTCATCAAACTCCCCCCAGCAGGAAAAAAACACAGCAGAAACATTTCAGATGGCAGAAAACTGTGTAATTATGGAGACTTCGCCTTCCACATCTAGCCTAAGCACTTTGTCCAGAAGGGCTGATGAAGTTGTACTTCTTCTTACCTGTGTGAAGCCACCGCTGAGCAATTATTGTGGAATCTTGTAGGGATTACCTGAAAAAATACAAATCAAATCAATTTGGATTAAGTCGTCTCATGGCTGGAGAAAGAAGGTATCGGTTCCCAGTTTACACAGTCATGAAGTGATAAGAAAAGCTAATATCCATCAAAATTCAGGAAAAGGATTTATGAAATTTCATAACGAAACTTAGTACTTGTTTACTTTTCAGCTTTCATCTAGAGCCCTCCAACTACCCTCAACATGTCACGTGTCATGTTATCCCCATTTCACAGCACTTAAATTTAGGCAAGGGAAGAGTTCACACAGACTGCCTGCCACCCCAGCAAGAGAGCTTGAAACCATGGACTAGCGTGGAGTGTCCCTCCCTTGGTTTCCCTGCTGTGGTCTCCAGACAATGCTGCCTCCTGTTCGCTCTGTAGGCGCATGCACACAACACGCACAGGTGCAAACACTGAAAAGCAGGGACCCCTCTCTCAAAGAACGGCCTATTGAGACCGACCGACTTTGCATTTAGACTTCAGCCTCCTTGGCCTTCGCCCAGCGCCTGCTTCCAAAGAGCCGGGAGCCCAAATCAATATTGTCTATAACTTCTCAGCTTGGCAAATGCACACACAACAAACAGGCACTTTGTGTGCTTCTGCAGAAAGAAATAATCCTGCACCACTGAAGATCATTTCTCCTGCCTTTCATTTTTTGACTTAATTGAATCCTGGCTTTGTCTCTTATTGCTGTTATAGAAATAATTGAGACAGAAATGTTGTCTAGCAATCCGAGCAGGAAAAGCAAACTAATTACAAAATTGTAATCCTAATCCTAACATAACTTGCTCAGTCAAATCTTAATCCAGCTCCTATCGAAGTTAAAGAGTCTTCCTAGATGGTCAGGAATTAGACTGGACAATAAAGATCTCCACTTACTATCAGTCTGCAAGCTAGCCACGTTTAATACTTTTTTCTGAAATAAATTATAAAAATAATCAATGGCAACATTTTTATCTGAGCCTAAAAATAAGGGAGTATGAAGCAGTGAGGGAGACAAGCCATACATACCAGTCTGGGCAGTTTGTAAAGAAGGAGCCTGATCACATTTGTAGGAACAAAGAACACGTGACCATTAAAAGCTGGACCGCAGGATACTGAAGAGTGGAGATGATCAGCCTGGACATGCAGCTGAGCATCCAATGCAATAGTACAGTTACGTGGGGGACACAAGGAAATATCAAGGAAGTGGAGAAATCATCTGTATAAAGCTGGTGAAACTATCACAATATTGCTGTGCCTGTTTCAGGGACTTACTTGTAAATATGTTCGTTAGATATGCAGAAGGGATCAGTGGGCCAATTTGGTCTCCTGAGGTGTCAATGGGCTACTTCTAGAAGGTCTGTAAAAGAGCACAAAAAGAGCGATGGGCATATGGAAATTTTTAGAAGTCTATTTACTGAAAAAGGTAAAAATTGTTGTTCTGGTTTGACCTCCTGCATAAAAGACTTTCATATGCTCTCTTGAACATATGCAGGGACACCTCCCACTAGACCAGGTTGCTCAAAGCCCCATCCAGCCTGGCCTTGAACATTTCCAGGGGTGGGGCATCCACAGCTTCTCTGGGCAACCTGTTCCAGTGCCTCACCACCCTCACAGTAAAGAATTTCTTCCTAATATCTAATCTAAATCTGCCCTCTTTCAGTTTAAAACTGTTACCTCTTTGCTACCGATAAAAAGTCCCCATCTTTCCTGTAGATCCCCTTTAGGTACTGGAAGGCCGCTATAAGGTCTCCCCGGAGCCTTCTCTTCTCCAGGCTGAACAACCCCAACTCTCTCAGCCTGTCTTCACAGGAGAGGTTCTCCAGCCCTCTGATCATCTTCATGGCCCTCCTCTGGACCCGCTCCAACAAGTCCATATTCTTCTTATGTTGGGAGCCCCAGAGCTGGACACAGTACTCCAGCTGGGGTCTCACCAGAGCAGAGTAGAAGGGCAGGATCACCTCCCTCGATCTGCCTGCCACATTTCTTTTGATGCAGCCCAGGATGTGGTTGGCTTTCTGGGCTGTGGGCGTACATTGCCGGCTCATGTTGAACTTCTCATCAACCAAAGCCCCCCAGGTCCTTCTCCTCAAGGCTGTTCTCAATCCATTCCCCACCCAACCTGTATTTGTGCTTGGCATTGCCCCAGCCCACATTCAGGACCTTGCACTTGGCCTGGTTGAACTTCATGAGGTTCACATGGGCCCACCTCTCAAGCCTGTCCAGGTCCCTCTGGATGGCATCCCTTCCCTCCAGCATGTTGATCGCACGACACAGCTTGGTG
>VWZL01004143.1:594100-668875 GCA_013396915.1 Stercorarius parasiticus
GCTCCTTGTTGATCCATGCAGACATCCTGGCATTTTTGCCTGACTTATTCTTTGTTGGGATGCATTGTTCCTGAGCTTGGGGGAGGTGATCCTTGAATTAACCAGCTTTCTTGGGCCCCTCTTCCCTCCAGGGCTTTATCCCATGGTAGTACTCTGCCAAGCAGATCCCTGAAGTGGCCAAAGTCTGCCCACCTGAAGTCCAGGGTAGTGAGCTTGCTGTGCACCCTTCTTACCACCCAAAGGATCTTGAACTCCACCATTTAATGGTCACTGCAGCCAAGGCTTCCCTTGAGCTTCTCATTCCCCATAAGCCCCTCCTTGTTGGTGAGAAAAATGTCCAGCGTAGCACCTTTCCTCGTTGGTTCCTCTATCACTTGGAGAGGAAGTTACCACCGATGCATTCAGGGAACCTCCTGGATTGCTTATGCCCTGCTGTGTTCTCCCTCCAACAGATATGGAGACCTCCAAGATGGTCCTATACTTAACAGTCTTACAAGAGGGTCCTATACTTAATAGCAGGTTTTGGTCCCAGTCTGCTAACGCATTTTTAATCCCATTTAATATAACATGTTAATTTGAATAATTCTCAATAAAAAAATTTCATTATCATAACAAATACCTTAGAGAAATATGAATGCATTACCCCCAACACTTCTGCCACCAAAAAAATACACATGGTACCATGCTAGCTAGTATTAAACAATTTGTTTCCCTTAAGCCTAAACTGATCACTGTTAAGTATAGTTCTTTTTTTGCCTTATTGTTAATGAAATTGCATTATTTTGCTCAGGCTCACTGTCTATGTCAGGCTGATATTCCTATAATTACCAATATC
Source organism: Stercorarius parasiticus (assembly GCA_013396915.1). Classification (NCBI taxonomy): domain Eukaryota; kingdom Metazoa; phylum Chordata; class Aves; order Charadriiformes; family Stercorariidae; genus Stercorarius; species Stercorarius parasiticus. The sequence goes on from VWZL01004143.1 coordinate 594,936, forward strand.
TGTATCTTCTGTTTCTCCAGGCAAGGAAGTCTTTCTAGCATTCCCATGATTTACCAACTTTAATAGCCCACACATCTCCTCATCCAGCTCTTTAAAGCTCCTGCTGCAGCCAGACCTACTGGTTAAAAACAGCCAGCTTATTAGCTCTTGCTTCGCATATTGCCAAGTTACTGTTGGAAGGAAACAGATTTCATCTTTGCCCTCGGTGAATTCTTCATGCAGACTTTTCAAAAAAATGCTTGGAACAACAAGATATATTGAAACTATTTGCCACTTCTACATTAAAAACATGTTTTTACAGACTGGTATCATTGTTAGGATTTTTTGTATTAAAAGACATATAAAAACTTTGGTTTACTGCCATTCACTGTCTTGCCTTGGGTTTTTCCCTTGTGTCCTGACACTTCACTAAGACATTTTCTGGTTTTCCACCCTCCTAATTTATATTCATTACTATCTCTTTTTCCTCTCTCTGTGTGTGTGCATTTGTATTCAGCTACATTTGCCTATTTCAAGCCAGCCTGGTTCTTTTTACCGATGCAACTTTTTTTCTCTTACTCGGGCAGCTGTGGGGCTCTGGGACATGCAATAAGTGATTGTATAAAATTCAGAATTACAGTTCCCATTTTAAGACCATGAGAACAGCTGGACAGGGTGCGATCAAAGGCCCATCCAGTGACCTTCCAGCCATGGAGGTGCCCGGAGTACCAACAACCGAGCAGCACAAACACAGCCCGTACCTCCCCTCCGTCCCCCCCAAGCCCCTACTTGTCCCCCAGAGCGCTCTGAGCTTGCGGCGAGGGCCTTTGCATCCCTTTGCAGGGCTTACTGGGTCTTTCTTCCATTCTTTTGCCCAGTCACTTTTGGAATCCATATGGACTTTTAGCAGCCACCCAGCCCACGTGACAGGAAACATACAAGTTTGATTAGAGGACAGATAAAGAAGTGTCTTTTTTCGTTCATTCTGTCTTTTCATTCAATGCCTCCTCCTCATTGAACTCAGTTATTGCCATTCACCTTTTCTGCACCATTTTCAGTTGCATTCTGTCACCTTCCCTCCTCAGTCAAATCCTTTCCAAGCTGACGAAGTCCAGTCTATTTAGTCACTCCTTGAATGAAATTATTTTCACTGTATCTGTGATCACTCTTCTTAGCCTGCTCTGAACCTTTCTACTTCTCCTATACCCTTTTCGAGATGCAGGGAAACAAAACTACACGTACTACTGTGACGTCTTGCATTTTAAACTTTTCTCGAGGATGATTTGGCTTTTAATAGTTTTCAACTTCATGAAACTGGGCTTTTAAAACACAAAGTTTTTCTGTGTTGCTGACTCGGACTTTAGCTTCTTTGAATATAATAGAGATGCCCGAGCCACCATCATTGCCCTCCAGCAACTGGCAAGTTTCAGCTCTGTGCCCAGTGCACCCTTCTTGCTGAGTTAATGCCTAATTCAGAGCTAAGCAAGGCTGGATGCAGTCCCCAGGCAGGGAATTGCCAGCTATGGGTTTGGCAATTCTAAGGAAATTTTGTGTTTGCCTCATAACAGCAAAACAACAGAAAAGGTTCAGACAGAAGCTGCAAGAATAATCTGAGATGGGACAGCCTGGCTGTATAGTAAAAGACCAACAAAGCTTAATGTTTCTAGCTTATTTGAGAGAAGGTAAAAGGTGACTTGATCCTTATTACAAACACCATTGTGAAAGGGATTTCTGGCGGTAGATGAATCTGTAATCTGGTGGTGTAAAGGTATAATAAAATCCCGTGGCTGAAAGCTGAAGCAGGAGAAATTCAGATTAGGAACATGACAAAAATGTTAGCAACAAGGCTAATTATCCAAACAGTTTAAAGGGATGTACCGGACTCTGTAACACATGATGTTTTCAAATCATAATTAGCTGTCTTTTTAAAAGATGTACTGTTGCTCAAGCAGAAATTATGGTCTCCATGCAGAAATAATCAGAAGAGAGTTTTTAGCCTTCATTAAGCTAGAGGTTAACTTAGATGATCTTAATTACCCCCTTGGCCTTAAGATCCGTGAATCTAGAAAGGTGGGGATAATGGCATGTATTTAACTATCTTGTATTTTGAATGAGCAAAGTGGGGAGAATTGTTCACAGTGAATAAGTGATTCTATAAATTTAGGCCAATTTTTTGCTCATAACGTATCTGGGAACAGACCATTAACTCCTCAAATCTATTTTTCAAATGTGATGGACAGCTATCTTGCCCAATATTTTACTTAGAATTTGTGAGCTGTGCTGCTTAATTGGCTAGCTAACGGGTAATGTGCCAGTTCACCTCTGTGATTGATTAGCATGAAGGCAAAGCAGACAGGCATATTTAAACATCTCAAATTCTGTTTGAGTGAACATGTGTACGAACATGATTTTGAAATCCATGTTCCTTTAATCAAGCTCCACCATGTCACGGCTACTGAGGAGTAGGCAGAAAAACTGCGTAAGCATCATTAAAGCAGATTCATTTATTTTAAATGCTAAGGTCTAATCAAACCATAGTCACAACATTGTTTTGCTCATCAGTCATCCGAGTCTAGGTCTACGGGTGCATTTTGTTTTGAAAATGAACAAACTCCCTAGCCATTTGCTTATGCAGTAGGTAGTCCGGTGAGTCCTTCTAGGGGCTAATGCAATCGAAACAGCAAATACTCAAGATACTGGGTATTAAAAAAAGGACTGCTTTCACTTAATGCAGGTCAATATCCATGGGAGGAAATACGGCATTCTGGGAGACAAAACAAGAGCAGGGGCGACTCACTTAGATCGCAGTTAAATATTACAAAACCAAAACTGGAGTATTAAGACAGGATAACCACAAAGAGCAACATCTGTTAAAGAAAAAAATTGTCTTTCAAAGCAGATCCTCTTTTGCTAGTGAAACCAATTTGAATGATTTTAGGATCGTGGAAAGACATCCCTGGTGATAATGAGGAGCATCTGAGAGTGATCCATTGTGGAAAGAAGAGGGCTCCTCCAGGACGGCAGAGCCAGCAAGTCATGCCTGTGACACTGGACTGCAAAGGGAAGGCACCGGAAAAGCAAAGAAGTGGCTCTTCTTTAGGAACACATAACACACAATGCACTTATTGAACAAGGCTTTTCCTACCAAGCTTTGGCAACCTGTGCCGGTTACCCACCTGCCTCTCCCCATCCAGCATGCGCAGCTGCACCCACCTCCATCTGCAAGGCTCATCCCACATCAGATCCTGGGCAGCGAGGCCAGGCCACAGCAAGGGCAGGAGTGCTCCCTCCTGGCCAAACTCCAAGGGTCATGCTGGCAACTGGGACCTCAGTCCACCATTCTGCATCACCGTGAACCAAAAAGATGGTTCCCCTCCAAGCGCTTTCTGTCTCAGGCACGTCCGCCCCCACTGCCAAGAGCTGTGACCGTCACACATGCAGACACAACCGAGCTGGTCGTGGTCAGTTGTGAAAGTGCGGGGAGGCACCCAGACTGCCAGCAGGCTTTGACAGACCACGGTGAAGCCTGTGCTTCTGCAGCATCAGATTTTGCAGCCCACCCTGGATTACAAGCGGGCTGGGTATTGCAACCCGTACTTCCATGCTGTGTTCCAGGTGCAGCATGGAGATACCCCACGTAGGAGCCGAACGCCTGCAGATGATTACAGAAGCACAGTCGAGCGCAATTAACAGCCGTTTGGCCCGCAGTGATCTTGCGAAATGAATACAGTTTATATTGCACAGAGACGTCAGGGAGCAGCAGGGAAGGCTGTGACAGGCAGGAGGGAGTAGCTGCCTGTGTCAGGGGCCACTTCATTTGTCACCTGTGAGATGGCTTCCCTATTACATCTCCAGCCTGGTGTGGAAATTACGCTTGTTCTGTGCCTCTGGTTCAACACCAAATTGGAGGAAATATATGGCTGCCCTACTTCAATGCATTTTCTCATGGGAGGTGTGAACATCAGTTACAAAACTGCTCGGTACTGCCAGCACCTGGGGGGAGTGGTATCCCCCCGATGCTCAATGAAAATGTGATGTTTTGGACCAGGCTTATCAGTATCAAGAGCTGTAAGAGCATCTGTGCTCCTGGAGACACGCCGTATGCAAACAAGAAATAATGCAATAACTTCCCTTTTCCCCTCCCATGAAAACAAACTTCTGAGTCATCAAACCTTTGGGATAACTGAGAAATACACGTGGAGGGCAGTGCTCAGCTCACCAGTCAAGCACACGCCTTCTGCTGCCCTGCCTCGCAGGCAGGCAGGCTGCCTTCTCCACTCCCCAGGGATGGTGGCACACAGGACACACATCTCAGCTGCTTCCTGGTGTTCAGGAGACACAACATTCAGGTGTCTGAGCCCTCGCTGCGGGAGCCTGTTTCTGCCCTTGCAGAAGGAGGCTGCTTTTACTTCCGCAGAAAGCCACCAACGCCAGCAAAGTCCCTCCTGTCATCTCCGGTGGCAGCGTGAGGGCAGACGTGGACCCCCGTGAAAGATCTGGCTTTCAATTCTTCCTCAGCAAGGAGAGCACTTACTGGCACGTGTGCAGCCTGTTCACAACCCACGCATGCTTGCAGTGCTGGCTAGTAAACGCCTGGGCTGTCAGGCCATACTTCGCTTTATTGTGGTCTGAGCAGCCCGGACAAAAACAACTGCCTCCACGGTGAGCTTCAAGCCAGCAAAGCTGCTCTTCTGTTCCCTTCTGGGTTTGGTGTTTGAATTAAGTGGAAGCTGGGTTAATCCCAGCTCTGGATGCTGAGCCACTAAAAAACTGTTTCCTTGCCAAGAATAATGGTCAGGGTTTGAAACGCTTCAAAAGCGCCAGCTCTGCTTTCGCCAGTGGTGGAACAGTGCTAGATTTCTTAAAATGGGCTCAGTCCTAGTCATGACCGGTACTAACCTGCGTAATGAGGCCTCTAAGAAAACAGTCTCACTTTTCCCCAGCTGTGAGCTAACCTCACAGAGGGCTGCAGATGTGGGGGGATTTGTGTGATGGGGAGGGAGGACTGGGTGCCTCCATCCTCAGAATGGGGCAGGGGTGGTTTACGGCAAGCAGAAATTCAGGTTCATGTCTAGTCTAGGTCCATTACAGCAACTCCTACCCATTCTCCCTTTGCATTCATGAGGTTAATGTGGGTTGTCTAATAGGCCAGAAATGGGCTCCGGAAAAAGGCTGCCTCTCCCTCCCTGCCTCCCTCCCTCCCTTCCCCTGTGCTGACTCAGACCTTCGAAGACAGCCCTCAAACCTTTTCTCTACCACAAGCCTGGGGAGAGCTGGCGGTTTGAAAACACGTGGAAGTTCATGGCTTCATTTTAGGGATTTTGCAGGCTTGTTCCACTTCAGCGGGCTGACAGAGATGCTCAGGTATAGCTTACTTGGGATCTGTTTATCTACAAAAACTACCAAGCTATTCCCACCAGCTGCCGTGTGAAGGCTGAGGAGACAGGAGATACGAATGCGAGACCTGTTCTTTGATTAGTGTGGTTTGTACATCAAGGTTTTATTAGATTTTACTGCCCTACTGACAGCTGCTTGCAATTGCTTCACGCTCGCCTCTTCCCTAACAGCTCCTCTGCTCTCTCTGCTTTCCTTCCCACCGCCTTTATGTGGACCTCTTTATTGTCAGCTCCAGTGAGATGATCAAATTTGGCATCTGTTGCTGGACACTTCAGGTTTATTAAATCTGTTTAAAAAAATCTTTAACTCTGTAACGTGCGCAGGGCTGGGTAGCGGCGGGGAAGCAGAAGGGACAGCCCCGAGGTCCCTGTGCACACAGAGTTTATGCTGGCTCAGTTCTGGGCACTGGGGGGCAATGCCCGGGGGGGTGAGCAAGGAGGAGGGGCTGGGAGGTGATTTATGGGCTGGCTGTACACACACATGCATCCATCCACCTACTCACCCATGTGTACGGGCCATGTCTGCAGATGCATGCTCCAGATACGCATGCTCACCTCAGAGATTTGTATGTCTTTCTTAATGCCCATGCCTCCTCTTAAGTGTTATTATTCATTGTACTACTCTCATCTTAGTCACTGTCCCAAAGACTTCGAAAGGCCGAGGTTAAGGTAAGGACAAGGTCACCTCCGTGGTTTCTTCTTTTCCCTTTCTTCTAACCACAAGCAGCTCTTAGTCCACTCTTTGTGAGCTCTCAGGACTCCAGGAGGTTTCTTGCCTTCTCCTTGTTAGTCTCACATTGAGCTTTTTTTCTTGTCTGCGTGCACTTAGACTGCATGCACTTCTGCCTTCTGCTGAGCTGCAGAGAGCTCTCAGCTTTCCTCTGCAGGGGTCTGCCTCGCTTTGCTGGACGCGCAGGACCTCATTGCCTAACTGAGTTAAATGCTTAAATAAATATCTCCAACATCTGCCTGTTGCAGCTCTTGGTCCTTTTTTTCCACAGCCCCATTCGAAAAGGCATGCGTAGAGCGATTTTCTAATGTGGGAAATCAACATTTTTTTCCTCCTCTTTTCCCCTCCAGCAACTAAAAACTGGAAGAACTGGGATGTTTCGCTCCAGCGTTCCCAGAAATTTGCTACTGAGCTGAAAAGCCGCGTGAAACTTTTCACACTAGGAAAAGCATGTGCTCCAAAAAGTCATGAGAATGTGGAAATGATAATCACGGAAAGTGCTTAAAACTTCACACAGAGTGGTCACTGCTGGCAATTTGCATAATAACCCGGGGAAATAAGCCATTATGCTTCATGACGGCAGTAATAATTAAATGCCAGAGCTGGTCATTACACGAGTTAACCACTGATTAATTAGTCTGTTTATATTAAAAAACAGGGTTGGCTACACTAACTAATAAATTGCCTGTGTACAGCTGTTACCAAAAAGATCAGTTGTTAGATAATTGCTTAAGTAATTTTTAAATTGTTTTAATTAAGTTTCAGTAATTGGACTCCCCCCAGTTTATTTTCCCTTTTTTATGGAATGGGGAAGAAATAAACAGACACTGTGTATGTATAGGTAATATGAGGCAACAGAAGTGTGATTGGAAATCTATACGAAAACAAATACCTGTTGTGATCCTCTTGTCCTCCAAAAGGCTTGTAGGAATTTAGTGAAAATTAGATTTTAATTTAACTTTATTTACTTCGCCTCATGGAGACTTGGCTCCTACCCCACTCCGCTTGGTGAATTCGTAACAGGGACAGAGATGCTCAAGTCAGTAAATCTTTCTGTGCTCATTCAATATATTATGCATGATATTAGCCAGCCAAGTCATGTTGCGGGTTGCAGTTTATGGCATGACGATAAAGCCTCACTTACAGCTTCATAGGGCCAGATCGTCTCTGGAAACTCGCGGTTTGCCTTTCTCTGCCTGTCCTCCAAGGGGGGCTCAGCCCACCCCTGACCCAAGCCTGGTGGGAGGCAAGGGCAGGGGCAGCCGTGCCCAGGGCGAGAGGCAAAAGGGAACCAGTGCCGATGGTGACAGCAACAGGGCTGCCTTCCCCGAACCAGCCTCCTGACATTGCCAATGTGTCAGGTCAAACAAGCCTTGGCACAAGACAGAAAAAAGTTCTTTTGTTCCTGGAAATTCAATTATAGGGGGGTTGCCGTAAAGGGCCCCTTTAATATGTTGCCGCTCTCCACATTACCAGTCATTACTGTACAGCCTGCTCTTAAAGAATACTCTTGGGCGTCATTGCACAGGGCCTCTGCATTGTCTCTCCTATCCATAAGGTCGCTTTGTTAATGACTTCATTGATCCGTACCTTTGCATGTTCAATATGCTATTTTCCGCCACACTATTTCAATGCCGTGGAGCTTAGCTTTGGGGACACAGTCATCCAGGCTTGACACTGTTTTGCTGAAATACAGGTGTTTGACAGCTTACTGGCTCAATGTTGAACTTATTTGTAGGCTCCAAGTTCAGAGTAGGGGTAGAGTAATAAGGCCAGAAAAGAAGGAATAATCACATTTGGTTATCACTTAAAGAGTTAACTACCTGCACCACACCTAATATATCTATATATCTATGTATCTATCTATCTATCTATATATATATACACACACACACCTCACTTGCCCAGTACACAAATGAAGCTACCTGATCCATGAATTCACATCAAAAGTTTCCTCCCATACAGAACATTCAATTACATTCAATTTATATCTGTAATCCACCTGTGTGGCTCTGCTAATATTAGTCCTTAGAGCCATTTTTCTTTCCTCTTAAGAAAATGCGATTGCTTTTTAATTGAGAAGCAGTCTCACTGGGGAATGGCAAACCCAGAGTTATATTCCCCGGAGATTTCAAAGCAGGCAATGCAATCACCAGTGGTGTGAGCAGTGTAGATGTTGAGAAAGCTCCCTGCTAACCCCTGCTTTTTTCAGCAGGTTGGCGTACCCACACTCACACCTCCCAGCTGAAGCACCCTTGAGCAGAACAACTATGACTACATCAGAAAAAACACAGTTGGGTTTGGAGTGAGAAGGGAGGGACACTTCAGGAGAACATCTGAAGGGGCCAGGTACTTGCTCTCCTGCATGAGGAAAATCCCCACTTACCCTTTACAGCCACACATTGGAAATTACCAGTAAGTGACTCCTGCTCTTTATATTCACCTCGGCAATTAGTGCCGGTGAGAAGCCCCTCGTTCTGGTGATCCCATGCCTGAGAAGACTTTTTTTTTCTGTTGCACCCAGCCCTTCCCTCCTGGCCTGGGCTGTGACTGCTAGCGAGCTGGAGTGTGATGGATAGGGGGTGAATTTGATGCAATGTCTCGTTAGTAATCTTGCTGTGGTTGCTTTCACCTTGTGTGTCCAGCGCATCCTGCCTAGCAGCAGCCTGAGCCCCTAAGGATCAAAGGAAAAACACTCACTGGTAATGTTATCTTCCCCATCCTACCAGCAGAAGAGAAAAAATAGGAAGGGGGAGAGGCAGGCAACACGGTGCCACCGTGATCCATGACTGCATCGACAGACCAGCGGAGAAAGTGCGGGGGCGAGGGTAGAGGTGCGGCCGGGCGATCTTGCTGTCCTGCAGAGCACTCTATGTCCCTGCACAGCAAAACCACTAACACGGGTAGCCAAGCCCCTCGTAGGACTCCCTCACCCAGTGCCCCCACTTCTTGACAGACGCTTTTGCTCTGCCTCAGGGTGCTGGTTGTCCTTCTGTTCACAGCACCGTGACTAATCTGTGTCTCATTTCTCCTTCTTTACCATGCTGCCTTGCCGATGCTCATTCTTATAGTTCCTGTTTCCCAGGTCTTTTGCTGACACCCTTGCCTCCAGCAGCCCTGTAGACCTCACACAGAAGCTGTCTAGACAAATTCATGACGATTTGGGAAGCACTTGGATGCCACCACAAAAGGTTAGGCAGGAAAGTTAATCAGGAAATTGCCGTCCATTTCCTCCACAGCACAGTTTGAATCACGGATTGTAAATAAGGTGTGAGACACGCTCTGAATAATGAGGAGAAATGACGAAAAGTATGAAATAGCTGATCATGAGATCACAATTTATTTTGGATGGTGAATGTAGGAGAGGTTCCCAGGGAAAAATTAGTATGCAAGTACGTAGGTTCGAGATGAAAGATGGTATCATAATACATATAAAAATGGGAATGAAATGAATATTGCCTAGACAATCCTAAGCCTAACCATTCTTATATTCCAAGAGCTTAATTTTACCATTTTAAAATCCTCTTACATTCAGAGGATCAAGGCCTTATCTTGTTAATCGCTTATATGGAAATGCTTCCAACACGGAAAAGGAATTCAGTGACCAATAAAACAGCTTTTGATGTTTTTTTTCTTTTTATTGAAGTTTGACTTGTCTGTATATTGAAGTGTGGGGTTTCAGCCATTTCTTTACTTAAGAGAAAAAGAGCTTTGCTGAGCAAGAATGAAAAAAAAAATCCCAGGAAAAAAACCTAGTCACATAAAAACTGTTCTTTACTTTTGGTATATTCAGCACTTTTCCTGAGTAAAGTTCACAGAACGCTCACATGAATAAAGCATTTTTTTTTTTGTTTAATTGGATTGAGCCTGGAGAGAGAGGAAACCAAATAAATCTTTAAGTAGGGGCAGGGAGGGATAGGGGAAAATACTTCAAGGTAAAGTGAGAAATAGGTAACACTCTCACAGAAATTTCCTGAGGCAGAGTATTATTTAATGCTGGGTTATTTTCCTGGACTCGCAGATTTAAAGGCAGAAGGTGCCTGCTCTCATTCATAACACAGGTCATGGCATTTCACCCAGCTGGTCCTGCTTTGGGACCACGCCTGAGCGTGGTGAGCTGATCACAGGCAAGTTTTGCTCCAGCGGTCCAGAGCAGTGGGATGTGGAGGATCCTGGGGCAGGTGGCAGGATTTCCACAGGACACATTTTCACATGGCATCCTGGGCTCTAAGCTACCATGATTTTATTGCTGGTCATGTACAAATTAGCTGCATTAAGACTAGCTCCACTCTACCTGTGATGGCTGCGATTACAGTCCAGTAGCTTGAGTAGCTTTGCAACGATCCCTTTTGCTCCTTTAGGTTAGCAACGAGAAGGAATAGATACCTGCTCTGAGTAGCCTTTCTCCATGCTGTCTCACAGCTCAACCTCATTCAAGTGCGTTAAGGAGAGCTGGAGAATGGCAGCCGCGTGTGTAGTTTATGTGCTGGATGTTAAGCAGCCCCACACTCCCATATTTCTTTTTGCCAATTCATTTCAGGGCGGTTGACTTCGGTGGGGATTTAACTGCAGGGTCAGCACAAGAGCTGGTTGGAAGAAACGTTCCTGTTGGTGTGCTCTTGTGCAGGGCTGGGAAAGGAGACAAGACGCTTTAGCGACAGCGAATATCATGACAGTGTTGGCAAACCCTGCCAGTCAGCAGGCAGCTTTTGGCCCCAAACGGAGCAGGGAGGGTGAGTGTGACTGCAACACTTGCTTGAGTGCTCCTGCACCTTTTAGTTACCACCTGCGAACGAGCTGGTAGCTCTTGCAGACTGGTGTCCTCATTAGAAGGATCAGAAGCTGCTGGTGTGCATATCATGTTGGTAATCCTGGGAGAGAAATCAGAAACCCAGCTGGAATGAAAACTGCTCTCCTCCACAAGGGTGGATCCTCCAGAGCAGGGTGGAAATATACCGACGGCATGCTGTGGTTTGACACAGCAGACACAACCACTGCCCAGGCTGGACGTGAGCTGTGGCTGAAACGGAAGTCAGGATGTGCACTTGTTAATCTGGCATGTCTCAAAAGCACCATAAAAATAGACTGGGAGATAGTTTATTTACAAATGAGATGTTATTTTTAGCGCTGGGGAGAAAGGAAGTGCAGAACACTGTGACACTGTTCTTCACACTTGTTCATTTACCCAGGCTTCCCCCAGAGAGACCAGCAGCCAGCACAGGCTAGTAGAGAAGGTTTGCAGTAGGAGATCCAGTTTGCACAATTTGCTTATGGAAAGAAGGCCTTTTGTGGCACGCAGTGCAGCACGAAACATGTTATTCTTCAGTATGGGGCGAGCTATCTCAGGCAAATGCTACCTATTCAACAAGGAGATGAAGAGGACCAGATGGAAAGATGAATTTCCTTTTCTAGGATCCAAGAGAGTGGGCTGATGCTGTTGCAAGCGGAGATGAAGGCTGAGTTGGAGAGTAAGGATCTGGCTGCAGATCTAAAATTTACTGGGTGGAGGGGGAGAGAAACATTGGGCCAAATGTTCACAGAGAAACAGTAGGATGAAGAAAACTAAAGGTACTTTTAGTGTAGCTCGGCCCTTCAGCACAGTAACACCTGCCTTCCATCTGCAGGTTTCTTAAGCCAAGATACTCGTGCCTTAAAAAAACGGGAACACCCCACCTTACATTATGGTGAGAGGATGGTATTTACTTATTGACCATGGCAGTCCAGCTGTCAGAAGAACATCTCCCTGCCAGCACCCAGGCCCATCCTCTCCAACCATATCTGTCCCTCAGGGGTGGAATATCACAGCTTACAGCCACACCAGCCTTTTATTTGCCTGTGATGTCCCTTTGTCCCCACTCCTATCTCCTCCAATACACCAGACCTTCCAACCCTGTCAGAAACCCTTGTCCCTCTCCACCAGTGACTGCTCCTTCCCTCTGCACCCTCCTGACATGAGTGCATCCTCGAAATCTTTCCTCAACAGCTCCTGTGTCCCACTGTGATCCCACAGGGTCATTCCTATCGCTCCTCCCCAGCTGAGAAGCATTTCACTCCACTCTCCTACCGACAGGTAGTGTGTCCATGCTGCCCACCGCTCAGCACCGACACAGGCTGGTCTGCTCCCTTCCCCCTCTCCTGAAATAGCTGGGTTTCAGAGGCAGCTGTACGTCTTTTTATAGATGGGACTTAATGTCACTTGATGGACCACAGCGCTATTTTTGTGCCAAGTTAACACAGGCTTAGTATTCTGCGTGTGTGAGTGCTTCACCCAAGACTAGTTGCTGAAATATAAATACCACCCAACCGAAGTTATTTAGAACTTCAGTTGGATCGACCTGATCTGAGCCAATTATTTTCCCCGACAGAATTAATTAGACTGCATATAAAGTGAGTGAGATGTGAAAGACAGGTCTGCAGAATTACTTACTCCATTAACAGTTGGTTTGGAAAAAAAAGAAGAGTCTCTGGCCTTGACTTGGCTTTGCCATGGCCTCGTCAAGAAGAAGGGAATGGGGGTTTTCAGATGGGAAGCTGCTCTGCTGGCAACCACAGTTCATTTGATGATAGTTTGCATCAACAAGCTCCTTGCTCTCTTACATTCATGATGATAAGGGCTGGCTGTTCAAACGCTGTCACAGAATCCAGACTCCCTTCCTGCTCAGAACAACTGTTGCTCAGACCTCCTTTGTGGAGCAAATTTATTGCCAAAGAGAGCGAAATGTAAATAGTTTGCAGCAGGTACACGAGCAGGCCTTCCTTTACCCAGAATTACTTGGAGAAGAGCCAGTTGCTGCCTGTACACAGAGCTGGGGGGAGCAGCTTTTCAAGCATGGGAGTAAAGTAGGACTGGCTTCAAAAGCGATGATTATTTTATGGGAATAACTCCAGTAAGGTGGGGAGAGATTGAGAAACTCATTTTTTCAAGCTCAAAACTCATACTCAAGTTTCCTTGGGACTCCTTTCTCCTCCAGAGCTCAAAACAAAGTGAGAGCAGCTCTGCAGCTCCAGTCCTATGTGAATACTTGCTTCTGGGGTGGCATACATCCCAGTATCTTGGGACAGACAAAGCCTATTTTTCTTCTAAACACAGACCATGAGGAAAAGGTGCAACTGCGATATGGGGCTGGGGCCAGCTTCCTGTCCTCTGCATGGGGAGAGGAGTTCACGCCGTCCCCCTGAGCCTCCCTGTGCCCATGCCACGGCTGCTCCAGTGCAGCACCTTTCACGCAAGATCACAGGTCTGCTGGCATCCGGGTTTGTAGGGCCTGGGGAACAATCCCCAGCCTCAAGAGCTAACAGTTTACACCTCACAGCCAATAAACACTGGCCCTCTGCATTCACCATCCTCTCTGACAAAATCCACCTGGGCCATCCCTGCGCAAAACACCGTTCCCGATGCTACAGTCGGACATGGGGACTGTCTCCAGCAGCAGATGAGTTGCTTACACCCTCTTCTTTTCCAAGACCAACTTCTTTCTGATCTCAGAGCCTAAGTGTCCAGCCTTGTGGGAAGGGAGGCTGGGAAGCCGGGGAAGTCATCACCTTGTCCCTGCAAACACCTTCACCTTTGACGCAGTTTCGTCCCAGCATGATTCTTCCTCCACCGGCTTGTTGGATGTAACTCCTCATGGGCAGGTTAAAATGAACAAAGCAGTGACCTACAGAGCACCTGATGGTTATAAAACGTATTGCACATAACCCTGCAACACCCGTGTCCAGACTGCAGGGCAGACCCCTTCACAGCACAGGGCTGCCACTGCCACCTCTGCCAAGGACAGACGGAGCCTGGGACTTTGCTGTGGCACAGCTGAAATGAAAAGTATTACTTCCTGTTTTCTGGGGTTATTTTTAGCACCGTTATCTGGTTTCCTGAATCACACTAATGCTTTGTAGCTAACCATGCTTTGCGGAGGAGAAATGGACTATACAGTCTCCCAAAATCGCTCCCCAGTCCCACAGCCTGGCTTGAGGAGATCAGCTGGATACTGCGAGGTGTTCGACCCCATCCCCTACACCCTCTCACCTGCTCTGGAAAGCTTTCAGTGAAGGTGATTCTGCAATATCCTTCACACACACCCCATCCTGGTCCAGGGTTTACAGCCTCTTACAGGATTTTTTTACACTCTATCTGAGGACACATTGCTGTATATTAAGGTAACTATTTCTCATCTTACCTGTAGGAGAAGAAGAGGAAAGTAAAAACCAGTTCTCTCTATATTGAAGGTTTGTGATTCCGCTCAGTCATCTGCTTTCTAGACAAAAACAAAGTCCCACTTATCTCGTGCTTTCTGAAACTTTTCCTATTTCTGCTGCTTTGCCCAGATTGTCTCTGACATGATATCCAAATCTGGACACATTGCACCAGGTGGGATCTCAGCAGCGCTGGGTGGAGTGGCATAAGTAGCTCTCATACTGTCTGCCTGCTAACACCTCCTACCCAAAGATTCACCTTTTTCAAAACACCAACATATTATTGGCTTGCTCAGTTTGCGGTACGCCAAAACCCCAGCTCCTGTTCTTCAGTACTGCTGTCTCAGCACTTATTGTGCACTCTGTTTTTATGCATTTGATTTCTATATGCAATACTTCCAACTTGTCTCAAAATAATTCCATCTCAGTGGGTCCAGATCATTTCTCCAGCTCATCGAGATCACTCTTTTTCTGATTATGTCCTCCAAACTCATTATAGCTCCTTCCCAGCTTGATGTCTGCCGCACATGAAGTCTTCTCCATCATGCACCCTGATAATGAAGACAGTGAACAGAAATAGTCCCAAGGAAAAAATTCCCCTGTAGAATCCAACTTGAAATGCCTTCTTATTTTGACAAGAGACCATTGCAAACCAGCCAGTACATTTTTTCAACTATATGAATGCGACTTCATGACAATTTCTTTTCTAATGAAGATTCACCCAGAAAAATCGTTGAACGCTTCAAACACCTCTTTGTCATGTTTATTTGTTCTCTGTGTCCATTAAGTAGTGGAGTTGCAACTCCTTTTGCTTTGCTCCTGCTCCTCATGCATTCAGAAGAACTATTTATGTTGCCTTGTTGCCTTGTTTTTACTGTTTGCAAGACTCCTTTTTTGGATTTCAAGTAATGAAGTGCTCCTGGTGCAGCTATATAGAGTTTACTGTAAACTCTATTGCTCGTCTGCACTGAGACAAGTTGCTGATTTGCTTGTAATATAGCCACCAGCTCTCTGCACTTCTTCATGTAGAATTTCTTCCCAAGAGACTCTGAATAATGGCTTCCTGAATTTGCTGAAATCTGCTTTTTTTTTAAGTCCAGGTCTTCATTCTGGCACCCTTAGATCCTGAAATAGCCAGTGATTTGTTCCCCATCCCCAGTTTCAGCAGAAAATGAAGCAGACACAGAGAATGTCCAATTCTCATTTCATAAATTGGCCTCCTCCGGGACTGAGATGGATGGGCGAGATAATCTGAAAACTGCTGCTCTCTTTGCTGTGCTTGATCTGTAGGTAAAGGACTTTGACTTTAAGAGTTGTAAATCTAGTGGCCTTAGTGAGCACAACAACGAAAGGGGAAAAAAATCCTATCAATCAAGGGGGTGGGGGAACGGAAAGATATAAGGTCTTAGTAGACATATGAGAGAGTTAGGTTTTAATTTGTTCTTTGAGAGATGGACATGACTAGCAGCAATTTAGGTTTACTGGCTAACTTGGGCAGCTGCCAGGATGGACAGAACATAATTTGGTACATCCAAATCAGCTATTAAAGGACAGGAAGTTGGAATTAATCTAGTGGGATGAGAAATCATCCAGAGACTTTAACATTAAATGAGAAACCTTTATTCTAACATAGCACTAAAATCAAGAATGAAAACTGCAAAGCAAGTCAGGAAATTCACTGACCAAGTCCCCTTCAGCTAACTTTTCGGATGAGTGACCTGAGAGGAGGAGGCACTTAGCTTTTGGTGCCTGATAACATATCACTGTCATTGTGACAGTGAGAGAAGCTATTTGTTTGGGACTTCAGGGGAACAAGGGAAATGCTGGCTTTTTCTTTTTCGTAACAAATAAGGGTTAAATACTGCAAAAAGAGGTTTAGAAATATTTCAAAACTAATTATAGTATTTTATCAACTTATAGAGGAAAAATTACATATGTGACTTTCTCAGAAATGCTGGCAATGAGCCACATCACAAAAATACTTCTTTGCACATATATCAAGAAGAGACCAAGTGCCTTTATGATACATATATTAATTCATCCTAGATACCACAGCCACTGCTTAAGTGAGGATCACGAGCCTGACCCTGAAAGCTGTTGAGTGCCTACCAATAACTTCAACAAACTTCAAGAAGAAATTTAGATGGTCAGTGACTTAACTACGTTACCTGGGAATTTTTACAACCGCTTAGGCACCTGGATACCTTTATAAATCTAGACCTCTTTCTCCATGTATCTAGCACCCAGCTTTGTTCAGATGAGGGTCTCAAACAGCTGATCAAAGAAGGGCTGTTGCACTTCAGGGAGGATTTCAGTGAGTGGAAATCCTGCAGGTTTGGAAATTGCTGCTTCGATGATGACAGCGCACCTTTAGCAAACCTATCAGCTGAGCTACAAAAACATTTGTCAGGTTTTTTCCAAGCAGCTGTACTAATTTGGAGTAAAGAGTAACCTGGCTTTCTGAAGTAATTGCTTTTCTGTTCTCTCTCCCTATCTCTTTTCCAGAGGCCAGGTTTGCAAGCAGCTTGGCCTGTTTCTCATTTTCATGCCAAATTGCTTCTTCAGGTCCAACCCCTCCCCCAGGCTGAGAGAGGAGTATGTGGAGGAGACCGTCAGGCTGATGTTTTCTGACAGCCCTACACAGCATAGGGCTGGGGGCTTATTCACTGCTTTCGAAGGAAAACAAAGCCCAGCCAAGGCTGCCATTCAAAAGCCCTGCCTCAAGAGGCAGCCTGCCCAAAGGATGGGGTAGAGCAGAACTGGATCCAGCGTCAGCTTGCTGCTTCCCTTGAGTTCACACACTTAACCAGAGCAACACCGGAGGGAAGGAGCTGCAAAAGCTCAGGCCAGACCCAAACCATTCAGTCTGGCTGGGGTTAGGTTGGGCAGCAAGATGTTCCTTCAGCCCAGCTCCTCAGGGCTGCCCAGAGCCAGACAGCAAGTGGACAGGAGGACGCGCTGCTCAGGGCTGGTTTGAGCGAGCCCTTGGCTATGCGTGCTGCTGGACCGTGCTCAGTCACCAGCCCTGCTAAACTGATGGCCAGCCACGCTCAGCCACCATTTCATTTCTAATATAGACAAGGCCACACACACCATCAATGCACACCATGAGCAACAGTTTTATATTTCAACGACATTTGCAGTGGGTTAGTCTGAGGGCACGGATCCCTGGAGAAGATGCCAACCCATAAGATCAGAAGTGACATTACAGTCACGCGTGTGCTTTCAGACTCTGGCAAATGTGAGGTATTTACCTCACCTTCCTCTCGCCACAGAGTAATGACATGAATGTGGATTATGACTGTAAAGTAGCTGACAGGCTTTAAATTGACTCTCCGGCTTATTCCCTGGTAGGATGTTCATTTGCCCTTATCCTCTGGGTTCTTGATTTTGGTGCTTGCTCTTCTTGTAGAGTAATTCACATTTTGGTATACATTTTTCAAGAGAGAATAGCTTTTTACATGCATAAGTGACTGTAAAGTACACCAGGGAAGGGAGAATTAGACCCTTATATTTTGAAAGAATATCAAAAAACCAGAGGAAACTTTGGACTTGAGCCAAAGGATATTTCCTCATTTTGAATCTAAAATACTAAGAGAACTGTATTAAAAAACATAATTATGGGAGGAAAAAGCTTTAGCTAAGGTTGTGTTGCTAAATATTCAAAATCACCTTCTGCACATAATCTTACCCCTTCAAAAATCCTGCAAAATTAAGATAATGTATTCATTACAGTACTCAAAAGATTTCCATTTCGATTTATTGTCAAGGTTGAGAGGTTCTGAATAGGACTCCTGGGGAAAAGGGCAACTTTACTATTAAAAAGATAGCACTTTGCTGCCTGAAAGTGATTTCCAAACACTGACTAATTCAGCCACAGGATAACACAGTGGCACAGGACAGCTGTGATTCCCCTTGCAATTCCCATTTCATAGCTGGGAAGCTGAGGCACAGGTCTTGAATACTTTCTTCAAAGCAACAGTCAATGACAAGTCCTGTCCAAGACTTGGACAGCATTCCAATACACTAAGTATGAGCATGTTATGATGACTCCACACAAGTTATCAGGAACTTTCCTAAATGCCTCCCATGCAGTCAGAACAATCCTCCTGCCTTCTGGTAGTGAAAGGGTGACTAACTGTTGCAGGGGGAGGAAGAACGGGTTCTTCATGACTCATATGGACCATTTGGACTCAAGTAGTTTTATTTATTTTTTCACATTAAGGAAAAAAAATAGTCACCCACACAAAAGCTGTAGATGCCCAAAGAATCCATTTGACTGTCTGCAGTATCCATTGCTTCCCCTCCACTCATGGAGAATACTCAGCCTAGCCCCTGAGCAGAGATTTCTGTGTATTGCACTGTGACTCCTCCTGGGTCTTTGAGCCTAGAAGTGCTAACTGAATGAAGACTGTGGCTCCAAAGGCAGTTCTACGAGGAGAAAAGGTTGTGAACAGCAGCTCTGGAAGCTGCTGGCTCAGTCCCCTGTGTGTTGGACAATGTGGAGGATGCAATGAAAGTCAGAGTTTGTCCAAGAATCACACGATTGCAGAGCTTTGACAACAAAACCAACATACAGATAAGGAAAATGTGATTTCCTTCAAAACAAGACCTACTATTTCAGGTCAAGACAAAGCTGTGGGACATGTATGAATGTGGTTTTGCCACGTAACCCTCTGGTTGAGGTGAGTCATCTATCTCAGTTCAACTATTGCTACATCAAGCTGAGGAGGGGGAAAGCCCAAAAGATCCTGCACCAATCTTTAACAATAAAGGACACTTCTGCAAGTCACTGTCCGTAGGGAACAGACTCTGTGGTAATGGGTTTTCTTCAGAAACAGGGAGGAGTTTTGAATAGAAACTTCTCGTTCTTGATAGATCTGAACCCCAAACAGCGGAGAATGTTGATCTGAGCCAAGGGGATGTCTTACATAGTCTTACTTCTGGAGAGGAAGAAAGGGGTTTTCCATCAGCTCCTAGAGTTTAAGGTTGGAAGGGACTCTTCCAGCTGAACCACCTGTACATTGTGGCTATGGATTCTGGCCAGTTCCCCTCTGCTGAGCCTGACCATGTATGTCTGACAGGGTAGGCTGTGTCCAAGTAAGGCTTCAGTTGTCTTTGGACATGAAGGAACTATCTAGACAGGTCAGATAAAAGGTGAATTTCCTTCTTTCCAGTTTTCTAGAAGTAAAATGTTGTGAGAAACACCCATAGCCTAAATCAGCAGAGACTCACTAGCCTCTGAGATAAAAGTCTGCTAAGAAAATGACTATAAACCATCAGGTCTGGAACACACTGAATTGTGTTTCCACAGATATTATTGTTTAGTCAGATACAATCTGACTTTATGAGTCACCGCCACTTCCATTGTGCAAACAAATGTCCAAGTAGAGCTCTTGTAGAAGTGGATGCAACTCCAATGGTTTCACTGAGGTGAAACCTACCTACCCCAGACCTGGATTTGACTAAGTGCATGAAACATTGATGAGTGTCCTACAAAGAAAACGCTCAGTAGCATTAAATGTTCTGTCAGATCTATGATGAGCACTTGATCAAAGTTGTGCACGCTTAAAAAAATCCATTGAAAGGATGTTCCCTGACAGGTAGATAGCGCATTAATGAAAGAAAGCATTTTCCTCAAATTATGCCAAAGGAGAAATTAATTACTGGGGGAATGGGGGAAGAAAAGGATCTCCACCTTCTGCAATCTCAGAGTACTGTGCTATTTTTACCTCTTGAAATCTAATTTCCATGAAACATTTCTGCAGAGTGCATATTTTCTGCACATGAATTCCTTAGCAGCCTTGCTAATATAAACGCTGTAATTCCAGAATAAAGAGACAGTGCACTGCTCCAAAGGCCTTTGATTGGGAAAGGTTGTATTTCAAAGGGAACCTACAGCTCATGCCACAGCCTTGTAAGTAACCACTGCCCAAGTGGCAGTCAGACTGACAAGAGGGAGGCTTAAACTCCCCGAAGGTAGGTCGCGGGGAGGGTGTATATTATCTCCAGTGGTATAGGTTTAGTTCATGCCCAGAATATAAATACAAATCCACTTCGATTTAAATGTCCCAGCTGACTCATGCTCCTGACAGATTCTGTTGTAACATCGTGAACAGTATTTGCTTGTATCTGGTTTCAGTCGGCGGAGTTTACAATAATAATGACGTAACTTGCAGTGTTCCTAGAAGAATGGGTATGCTCTAAGCAGTACTGCTTGAATCCTTCCTGCTTCTTCAACTCCCCTTCAATATCCTTTTTATCCCATCTGCACCACTCTCCCGAGCCCTGGCCACCCAGCAGATATCAGAAAAACACTTGCACTTTTCCCAACCAGCCTCATGTTCAGAAAAACGAGTGTTTCAGATTGACACATGGAGATAGGGTCAGCCCCAGTGAAACATCCGCCTGAATGCACTGTGAACACTATCCCTGTGTTCTGGGCTGGAGGTGAAATTTT
Source organism: Stercorarius parasiticus (assembly GCA_013396915.1). Taxonomy (NCBI): domain Eukaryota; kingdom Metazoa; phylum Chordata; class Aves; order Charadriiformes; family Stercorariidae; genus Stercorarius; species Stercorarius parasiticus. The sequence continues at coordinate 615,691 of VWZL01004143.1, forward strand.
GCCCCTGGGAAGTGGGACCCAGGCTCAGTGTCTCCCCTGAGACCTCCACAACAGTGTCACCCCCAGCAGGAGCTCTGTGACTGCTGGTATGGGAGATACCACCTCCCACCCCAGTGTATCTGTGGAGTGGGCTTGCTCACAGACACCCTGCCTTTGTCCCAGGAGGATTGCTGCTAGGTATCTGCAATGAAGAACAAAACTCCCAGGGATTTTATCATTGCCATCTGAAGATGGAGGGAGATGCATGGCAGAATGCTGTTTCTAGCACTTGTTTTGGGGGGATTTGAACTCGTGATCCTGTCCCACATCATCATCCTGTGGTGCCATCCTATGCCTTCTGCCTTAGGAACAGAGGGGAAACCAGCACAGGGGGACTGGTATGTGCTTGGGAAAACATCTGCTCACCACCCCGTAATCCCTCACCATTTTAATGCAGCACTTAAGGCCAGATTGGATGGGGCTTTGAGCAACCTGGTCTAGTGGGAGGTGTCCCTGCCCACGAAAGTGGGGTTGGAACTGGATGATCTTTAAGGTTCCTTCCAACTCAAACTATTCTATGATTCTACATGAGGTTTGGGCCTGTCAGCATTAGCCCATCTTCTCCCCATGGGTGGAAGTCCTTCTCGTGGCATGCACAGTATGGCAAGAGGTATGTCAGAGGTGCCAATTTCCACAGCGGAAAAGAGAGGCAGCCCTCTTTCATGCCTCAATCTCTGAAGAGCCGTTGGCCAAAGGAGAGACGAAGGAAAGCCCTCTCCATTGCTACTGCAGGAGCAAGAAGAAAACAGAATTTGGTGGTGCTTGTCCTCTGTGGTTGATATTACCCCTGGCATGAGCAACAAGTCAAAACTAAGGGCCCTGCAGGTTGCTTCTGTTCTTTGGGGAAGCTGTTGCAGTCTTCTGTGTCTTTGATGGATCCCTGCTCGTCAACTAAGGCCACAGAAATGTCTGGTTTTCCTGGACACCGTAAGACTCAAAAAAGAGACTGTCCTCTGCCTACAGCCTTGATTGAAAAAGTCCCTTGCCTCTGGCATTTCTTTTGGTGCCAGGCTCCCAGCATCTTTTCAAACAATGCTGAAGACTTTCTTTGCTGCCTCCCCTCCTGGTTTCCATAGGCTTCTGCTCTCTTCCCCCAGGCACAAAAACTCCTCTTGCTCACACTGTACCCTGAGCGTGCCCTCCATTTTGGGCAATGAACGACCACTGTTATTTCGTCTCCTTGACTGTGAAGAGGCATTACCCTCTCCATCAAGCTCTTGGAAGGAACATCTTATGCTCCTTATGCCAGAAGAAACTATGAAATATTACATACATTGAGTTAATACCTCAGAGGCTCATTTACCGCCTTATTGTAACTGCATAGCGGTAACCTTCATGTACACAGCAGCACGACTGTCACCATGGGCTACACTGTGCTAAACTTTGCAAATGCAGCAGTTTTCTCACTCTCCTTGACGCATAAACCAACAGCCTCTGTGCAGAACAAACTCACAGGTAGCGTGCATGGCCATAGCCCAGAGCGCTGCCTCTTTTCTCCCTTGGGGCCAGGGGAGGGAAGACATGCAATAAAGGGAATTACCCATCCAGATTCATCTGGCCAGTGTGCCACGTCCTCAGAAGCAGCCTCCCACCAGGCTGTGCCAGCAATGTCCTACCTGGTTCCACATCGCTTGTGACCAAGATGAGTCACCAGGCACTTTGCAGGCACGTTTCCACGCTGTCAGCCAGCCACAGCTCAGGCTCTCCTTAGCACAGAACATTCCCGGGTTCGCAACCCCCAGCGTGTGACACCACTTCCTCCCTTTGGGAACAAATAACTCAGTGTGTAGGTTCAAAGTAGGACACTTAAAGGCTCTTCAGTGACTCCTCACATGGCAGGACTGAGCCTGGAAGCCCTAACTCACAAGCAGGACAGTGCAGTAGGTTTTGCGCTCAGATTTTTGCTTTGCTTCTCACTGGGAGGTCCCTGTCCCCACTGCAGATATCTCAGGTGGCCCTGAGGTGGGTCCTAGGCCACTGTAGCCCGCACACAAAAACATGAAGGAGAAACGAAATGGGCATCAGAGTGTAAATTGAGTAGGAACCTCCTTGGAGAGGACTGTGGTGGAAGGTGAGAGGGAACCAGATGTCCGGAGGACACTGTCCTCACTCACAGGTCAGGGCTCTCGCTGAGAGCAAAAGTGATAGCAAGGCCCCTGTGAAACACTCACAACATTTCTAAAGTGTTCAAATGTTACACTTTCACAGTTCAGTTTCTTGCAAACTACCTCATTTGGAGGCATGAATTGTAAAGCGCCAGAGGAAGGTTGTTGGAAAACAGGATTTTTGAATTTCAATGGACTTTCAAAGCAGACTTACTATTCAAGCCAAACTCACACCTTTTCTCCACTGAAAGTTAAATTAGAATGAAATCCTGTTGTCAGACAGGAAAGTTGGGGTGAAAATCCCTTCAAACCCAGAAAGCCAGCCCTTAGCCTCAAAACTACCCACAAAAGTACTTTTATTTTTCCTTTCTTTATTGTTTATCTCAGCTATTAACATTCTGCTGGTACCTCCAATTAGCATATGAACTGACCATGTCCCTTCTTTTAAATCTCTCTGCAGAAACAAAAGAGATACTCTTGCTCTTGGTAAATACAGCAGTGCAGGTGCTCCTTGCAGATAAGGTAAAAAAGCAACTTCAAACATTAGTAACAACTTACGAAGGCCACGGCTGAATTTTTAGTGGCTGAGTACCAGAAAGGCCTGGGATATGAGTACATGTTTCATATTTGTCTTTATTTGAGCACAAAAATCCAGATTCAGAGACAGGTTAAATGAAGGGATTTCTCTATTGTAAGAAAAGATGGTACTGAGGTTATGTTCAGGTCTATCGGATGTGAGCATCTGGTTTGTTTCATGTTACAAGATCAAACAATATCAAAGGAGATGCCCATTTTGGGGCTAGCAGATGAATTCCAGCAATGGCAATGGGCCAACAGAGAACAGTCTCATTTCTGAGAAGAAATAAAAATTATTGCTCTGAATCACTAAATACCTTGACCGAGGCAACGAGCTGTGGCAGGGTACAGGGACGCCACATCCACCAGCCAGATCATACGTGCCCAGCGCGGAGGAGCAGCAGCAAAAACACCCTGCTCCCCCATCCCACCTCCTCCCCACCAGATAAAACAAACCCCAGTATCCGCAATCTCACCAGCAGCGCTTTGCCACATGCCGTGAGCGCTGCCGAGGCTCATTCCGACTCTGAAGGCGGGTGCTGCAAGGGGGAGAGCCAGACTCTGGCCCCTCATAGCCAAGCTCTTCCTGCAGCACAGGTGTGGGTCTCCACTTCCCAAATTGTTCAGCGTCCAAGTGTGGCAGGCCACACACAGAGCTGGCGGCTCGCGCAGTCTCAGCCCTTCAGGAAAACCCCTCAGTTTTACAGAAATGATGCTGTTGTGGAAACCTGGCTCTCAAACCCAACATCTCTCTTTCCCACACCTGGGGGAAGGTGAGGGGCAGAGAGGCTCGTTAGGTGGTTTGGGGGGATACAGAAGTTTAGTGGGATACAGAAGTTTAGCGCAAAGACATCTGCTTTGAAATGTCTACCTCAGGGCGACCAGGAAAGCTACCCCATGAATGACTACAGCACTGCTTCCCAGTCCGCTCCCTAAAGGCATGTGACCGGGAATTTTTAAAACTCATTAGCTACGATTAAGTGTTTCACATTTGTGTCAGCCCCACACATTGAATTATAGTTTCCCAGATCTTTTACGTGTTGCAGTTGAATTTCTTTTTCAATATCAAAGACTGCATTCTTTCTCTTCATAATATATTTTTAAGAGTGATGAGAGATCAATAAAAACATGTAATTTAGGGATCCATAAACCCCACATAATTTAGCTTCATATACCATGCTTTAATAAAAGAAGACATACCAGCCAGTCGGTTTGTGTGCAGGTATATACATCTATGTCCCTGGTTTGGTTTATGTTAGGCTTTGTGCTTTTAAGCTCTGACAGCTATTTAACACTTTATTAGGAAAACCAAAACACAATTAAAATACTGTAATGTGAGTCTCCTCTCCTCAGCTTAAATTAAAAATAACGGCCTGCCCCAATTTTTCTCATGGGAAAGAAAGAAAAGGAAGTGTTCATCATTCCCCATCCTTTGCATTTTTTTATGGGCATTTGTTGCACTTAAACAAACGAGCAGTGTTTTTCTGTAGACTTTCCCCTATAGACCCAGATGACTATGACAGACAGTCAGCAATCAGCCTCAATTATAAATAACTTTCGGTTACTTAACGTGACCCTGCCTGGAAAAGGGAAAGCTGTGGAGCCGGCAGCCCCGGTGCTCTCCGCGGGGATCTCCTTCCCCACATAAAAGACAGAGCCACCAGCTAGACAGAGAGCTCCGAGCTCGACAGCTACTCCGTGTGAAGAATCACCTGGCCACATGAATATGTCCCTCGATCGCAGCCACAGTCACACCAGGCCAGTGGAAGATGCCAGGAGAAAACTTACCTTCTGTAAAAGTGAGTGGCAAGATGCTGAATCACTCTGGCAGGCAGGAGTCAGCATGTCTAGGGGAAGGGAAAGTCAATGTCTCCTGGAGGGAATATTAATAATAAAAACCAAAGCAAGGACATTCAGGACTCAAAAGGATCTTTACATTTAGTAAAAAAACATTCCAAGAGCGGCTCCATGCACAAATTAATATTTCAGGAACCATAAAACAATATTCATTTTATATTTATGATACAACATTATTCATCCACCAGGGTTTCGAAGTATTTTACAGCGCGTGCACTAAGAAAGCACCTCATTTGCTGCGAAATGCAGCCACCTTGTCACAGGAGCACAGCAGCTGACAGGACTGTCTAGTGCACAAGGGAAAAAACGCTGCCATCAAGGGAATCTGACAGAGCTCAGCACTGCTGCTCCTCTTTTTTAAGTCTAGGATGGGCCTACGTATTTGCAGGAGCTGGGCTTAGGGAGACAAGACAAGTGGAAAAATTAGGTACAGCAACCACAGTTGAATAGAGAAGTTTTAGACAAGTCCTTGGTGAAATCTGACTGGTCCAATGCAGGTAAATAAAGATGTAATAACTTCTGCAAAACAAATTTTTTTGTCCTTCCTCCCAGTCAGGTCATAGCAGAAACTAGCAAGGTTTGTCAGGAGCAACTCACGTTTTGTAACCCAGGGCAAATCCACAGGAGCCACTGCCACTGCAGCAAGCGAACCACCGGGGATCCCCTCCCCGCTGGGGCTCATCCTCTCCTCAAAAATGGGAGGGGTAGCCCTCCATTTCTTCTTCATTCCACCCCTGGCAGCCTTCCCCCAGCAGAGGAAAAGGGATGCAAAGTTAACCTTTTATTTACTGGGGACATTCAGAATTCACCAGCCCGTATGTATATCCACCCATTCCATAGATGGAATTTATGTGAACAGTCGATTTAAAGAGTAACAACCAGTAATACCCTTCAGAAGAAAAAATGCAGAATGCAACACCTCTGCCACCAAGCTAAATAATCCTCTGTGCATAAATATTCTTGAAATATAGAATTTGTATCAGAAGCAACAGAAGTTGTGCTATGGGATGTGTTTTGTTACAGTCTGGTGCAGATTAAAAGTCAAATAATGCACTCTCAGAAACAGACACGGCCTCAAATCTAATTTTCCTCTCAAAGTAGAAGTACAATAAATAAAATAGGCAGCCAAACCCATCTACGTAACTCCAAGCAGTGCCATGTGCTCGTTTTTTTGTGTGCTTAGATATATATAAATGTACATATGCATGTACATATACACACAGTTAAAATATGAATTTATATTTACTCAGGGACGGCGTTTGCTTTTGGTCTCTCTATGAAGGTTGAGCATTTCTAAAATAGCCATGAGAAATCAAGAGAGAAGGGAAAGGGACAAAAGCCTTCAATTTTCATTTGGAAAATGCTTCTGTTTATTGATAGGGCTTCTCTTTGCTAAAAATTTGCTAAGAAAAAGAGGGAAGAAAATGTTAGGTGCAGCTTACCTAGTGCAAACACAAGCATAATTTGATGGAAATGTATGTTAATGGGCATGGAGGACTGTTGATTCAGAGCATGGCAAAGAGCACAGAACCTCCTACAGCTCTTTGAAAAAACGACAACAACAAACATGAGCCACCGGAGGGTTTTTAACTGAGGTATGAAGTATTTTACATAAGTCTTTCTAGCTGCGTATGACATCTCAGTCAGCACTTGTAGCTTCTTGAGACAGACCTCAGAGCCCCCCTGTAGGACAGCAAGTCGGGTGCTAGGTGTTTTACAAGCCGGGGGAAGGAGGCTCCATGGAAGGACTTGCCTTGACAAAGCCTCTCAGCAGGACCCTGCTGGTGCTGGGGTCAGTAACCTGCTCTCCCAAATCCCTCCTCCTCCAGTCTAAGCATTGCCATGGACTCGCTGCCCGCCTCATGCCTGAAACGGCTCGTAATTTCATGCCACTGCTTCTTTCTTTAAACATATACTCAACACACACTTTCTGAAAATGTGTCCCCTTACACCTCTGTGTACACTGGAGTATCAATCATGCGAGCACTCTGCAAATGCTTGCAGAGCACAGTGGAGTATTTGGTGTAAAAATATTTAAGAGTCCAAAGGTGAGTTAGAAATATATCAGATGAGCAATCCAGGGGAAGAGGCTAATTCAACAGAGCTTAACGGGGACTGTGCAAGCAACAGAGAGAGATTCCAGTTGTATCTGAGCTCCCGGCAAGATTAACTACGTAGTCGTATCATATTGCCCCAGCAAATTTCCATTGGCTACTTATGCCTCAGAACTTAATATTATTTCCAGCTTTATGGGAAAATAGTAACTTTGGTGGGTGACAACTAATATGTACAGTAAAATTTGTGTATATGAGAAAAAGGATCGGGAATGGTCTAGCCCATATTTTATTCCCAGTCCCAGAACCTCTGGTAAATAATAGGAACATGCATTTTCCAGCTCAATGCTGTGATACTCTCTTACCTGGACGCATATATTGTCATGACACACACATATCCAGGCACTTTTTGTAAGGTGGGTCTTTCAATTCAAACATGAAAATCATTTAAAAGCAACCCACTTCCACTCTATTATAAAAATGTTCTCTGCTAGTGAATCTAAGCCAAAGACTCTGGGGACAGTGAACACCTTAATGTTCTTGGAAAGTCATTTAACATCTGTCTTTTTCTATTTAAACCCCACTGATCACTCCATGGACTTAATTTTCCCACCCATAAAATGAGCCAACAAGATCTACTTACCTGGTCTGTGGATAGAGATGCTTGCAGTAAAGGACTTGAAGAGAGAAGTAATTAATGAAGATGACCTTCCTGTCTGCCACAGGGTTCACCATCTGTGTGAGGACATGGTGTGAAGATCAAGTTGTGCAGCTGAGATAACTGATAGACTGATTTACACAGACAACTAAGTCAACCGCAGGCACAAGGCTGCTGTCGAAAGGCACTGCGAGTCAAGGGGACATCCGGGCACTGTGTGGGACAAAAGGATGAGGCAGATGGGATGCAGTGGTGGGAACAGCCCCTCTCTGCAGCACTAGCACTAGGGCCTGGGAGAAGGCTTGATTCAGGGGAAGGCCCCTGACAGGGAAGCAGACCAGAAGTTAGTGTTGAAGGACAAATCATTCCCGTCTCAACACTTAGAGCTTACACCAACATGAAAAATGCCTCCATCCCACACTCCCTGGTCAAGTTGCGACACAAGCACCATAATCCAACCACTAAGCATCTCTCTACTGCAGCTGCTCTCAAGCAGGGATGTCTCTCTCCTGTGTCTCCCAGGGTAAGGGCAGGAGCAGGTCTGTGCTTCTCCCCTGATGATCACAGAACCAATTAAGGACTTGACTGCCTTTCAGTGCCACAACTCACGCAAAAATCAAGAGGCCACACTTCACTCTAAGTATCTAATTGTCTTTTCCTTACATGGTGCTTAATTATCAGTAAATACAAGAATAAAACGTTAGAAAGGACAGCTCTGGCATACCCAAATAGCTCTCTGCTCTGGTGTCAGTACACCAGTCCCTTTGCCATTCCTTCTCCTTGTTCAAGCTGTCACCCCTTCGTTTAGGGCACAGAACCTCACACACCCTCATCCTCCACTGCCCAGAGCTGCTCCTGAACCTGCTCCACACAGCCACCAACACAGGCGGCAGCCTGCATCATTGCTGGGCTTTCTAAAGTCTCCCCCTCAAGCACACGGTGAGTGCAGCTCAGCTAACTCATGCCCCTGCAGAGGCACCCGGTGCCATCCACCGAGGAGCGTTTATACACTCTTCAGAAGAGGGAGAAGGCTGTGTAGGATGGGCCAGGATCCCAGGTAGGTTTGGTGTGGGACTGGTCACAGGCAGGGCCAGATGGCACCACAGGACTCTTTGCAAACATAGATCCCCACACAGACTTTCTGGTTATCCAACAAATAATTACCATGTCCCTTTAGGACATGTATAGCATGTGGCAGCCCAATTACAACACATGGAGCAGGAGGGGCCGGTGCCATAAAACAGCAGCCAATAATGACAATTAGCCTGGGGGGAGGCAGGGAGGGAGAGACCTTAACTCTTCCTTTTCCTTTTTCCTTTCCCTATCTTTAGTTCCTTTCCCTTTCTCTCCCTCGGCTTCTTTTGTTGGGTTTGTGTTTGTTTTTTTTTCAATCATTGCACAATTTTTTCACAGTCAAATATTTTCAGTGTTTTCAGTTCTTGATGGGTGCAGGCTTCTCCTTCTGCCAGGCAGGGACAGAAAGCCTTAAGGGCAGAAGCGCTGCCCCTTTCAAGCCGGTCACCCATGAAGGCAGCTCCAGATGACCCACAAGCTCTACAAACCCAGCCCCATCTTGGAGCCTCATGCTCTTGTAAGGCTGCTTATGGTAATAGAAACCCAGCATTCACTATGAATAATCACAGATTTTATTTATAGTGACAAAACGAGAGGGCCTTTTATGCAATATTCACTCAGGTTACCCAGGTCAATAGCAGCCTAGTCATAGTGACTCATACTGTGGAATTAAATATTTTAAACATAGCACAGTTATAGTCTGAGCCTGGCTTGCCTTCAGTAACTGCCTTGATCTCATTTTCCTCCTTTCCTCCCCAAAACATACTAGAGAATCCAAAGTATCCCATGCGATACAGCACCTGGTTCTTCTTATCCTGTGTCAGACATGAGTCAGTGATCAAAGACACAGAAATGGGTGCTCATGCTGTCTCTTGGAAGAGTTTTGCCCAGTGATCTATAGGAAACAGGGGCACGTGTGTAGGATGGGACACCTCAGAGGCTCCCAGCTTTGATGCCAGGACACCATCCTTGCAGGGTCAGGTTGTTGCTGCTCTTACAGTAAGGTCACTTGAGGACCCAGGTAGCCAAGCGATACATGCAAGGTCATTGAGAAAACCAAATGAAAGAGCTGGGGATGGAGTTTTAAAGCTCCGAGTGAAAGGTCCCACTAGGAAATTGCCTGCAAGTTTTTACGATTCAGACAACTGAAGGGAGAGTGCTGCTTGCTGAAGCCTTTTGCCCTCCCTTGACACACAGTAAAGGACTTGTGCCTTTGGTCCAGGCACAGCTCCTGCTATCCCAGCATAGCTTCAAAGGAGATGTGCTAAAGCATCCCCCACTGGAGGTGCAAGTTGGTCCAAGGGCTACCCTAAAGCCAAGGCTGGAATAAAAACATCAGAGAAATAGCACCATTTGGGCAGGAGGGCTTTCCCCACCTCGGACCTGAGAGTTCTACCATGAAAAGCTCAGGCCAGTCATCAGGGAGGGTTTGAGCTCTGTACGACCAAAACCCCTAAAAGCAACTTCAGTGAACTGCAGAGCACTGGTGTGTCCCCAGTCCCGGGAAGATGCGCCCAGCCTTGCCCACTAGGTAGGAACAGAGAAGAACCACTGGCCAAATCCACCAGAAATGTCAGGAAAGAAGGAATGTAATGGAGGGACACAATTTGTGCTTCTCTACAAGCTTTCATGCAAAGAAAAACTCCCTTATTTTTTGTCTTATGGGGTGAACTTTGGCTCTCACCGAATACGTGGAGCCAAACTACAGGCCTGAAACACCTTGCGAGTCAGGGTAAATTGGGAATGACTCTGCTGGAGGCCACAACCCTGCTGGAGGCCACAGCGCCGTGACTCACTGGAAGGTAATGCAGACTCTGGTTGCCTCGCATCGCGTTGGGTTATTGACTGACTCCTGTGCTGCCAGCACACCGACTGCTCTCTGGCATAACAGGCACCTGGGCAGAAAGCTCAGTGGCCACATCAGCCCCAGGAGGTGACATGTGCTCTGCTGCTGGGTTTTAAATACGCCATTCAGAAGGATTCCTGAGACCATGCAGCATGCAAGGTGCTGCCATTTTTCACAAGAACGTATTTTCAGGGTGTCTTTTATTTTTCCCCGCGATAAAACTGGCCAGAAGAGAAACTACACTGAAACACTAAATCGCTTTAATTCAAGCCTTTCCCATTTGGACAGGGCATTATTGGAACAATGGATATAACAAAGTGATGCTTGTTTACATGACTTTTCCATTAGCAGAGGAGAATTTGTGGGAGGTGTAAACTTTTCCAGACATTCAATTTGAGCTGTTTAATGAAACATTTTAACTAAAGCATCAGGGTATAAAAGGGTGATTTACCACAGCTTATTGCTCAGTTAGAGTAGAGGAGAACGTTTTAAGGAAATGTGAGTAAGAGATCGAGCCTACAGTCTCTTTATACACATCGCAGTACTTAACAGCACATGCGAACTTCTCTGTATTAATACCCAGTTACAAACTCAGACCACAGTCACTATTTCCACTATGTCCACAGCAGCCCCACTACGTCTGCTCAGGGAAGGAAAGGCTTCACTCAGCAGCATCTAGTTACAGGGCTGGGTCCTTCAAGGGCAGCAGTGTCTGTGTTGGTGAAGGCACCATTGCTATTTGTCACGTAGCATCTTTGGCCTGAGCAATGGAACCTCTTTTATTAAAAAAAACCCAAATGTTCAGCTAAAGACTGAGGTAATCCCTTCCCTCTCCAGCACAGCCACTTCACCAGCATGGCGGTGCCAAAGGACTACCTGTTTACTCTGCAACCAAGATGTTGTTTACCTCTGAAGGAGCAACAGCTCCCTACGGCTGCCCTAAATGTGGCCAAAGGGGTGTAAAAACAAAACTTTGGTATAAGACTTGAACCACAACCTGTCACCCACCATCCAGGGACAGGGATTTATTGTGCCCTCTTCTGTCCAGCCAAACCTGTTTGGCTGCTGAGTAAAGAGCATATTTGGGGTGGATGTAATAGCAGGAAACAGCGCTCTCCTACAGCAACAGCAGTCACCTTACCAGGCATGACTGCTCTCATTGTAGGGAAGGATGCAAAAAGCCAGAGGAAGTTGTGGTTCACCGTATTGATAAACCTGTTGACAAGCCAGCATGTTCTAGAGGAGCACAGTGCAAATGGAAAGGGAGGTTGGAGTTGGTCAGGATGCTTCCCTAATGGTCTGAGTATCAGAGAGCACTGTGCTGCCATGTGAAAGCATCAATTGCTCTACATCGGTTATTGATCTTTCGTACAGCCACTTCTTATGTAATTATGTCTCTAGAGAGGATAAGGGAGAAAAATAACTTAGGAAACAAAGAGTATCAATAGCTGCAGCTGAGGTTCTGAAGAGTTCTATGGATGCTGGATGCTGGAACAAGGACCACGAGCTTCCCTAGTAGAGAAGTGATGTTCTTACACACAAAAAAAGCCACCTTGGAGTCAGGTTAAGGTAACTGCCACTTCAAATGGAGTTATGAAAGGGAGGAATTTGTACCCCGGAGTTTAGCCTTTGGACATATCTTTATAAATAACAAGCTCTGCTGGGGATATACTGGACATAGCAGCCCATGGCCAGCCCTGGTCTCCCAGGAGGGGCAAAGGTGCTCTGCTCTAGCACTAACACTTTAGACTCTCCAAGCAAAAGTTCTAGGGCTTCTCTCAGTTTCCACTACTGTAACGCACTTCTAATAATGAACTTGCACTACATCATCACCAGGCTGAAAAAGTGTGCATTACTATCCTAAAAAACCCTGCTCTTCCACACCAGTAGGCCAGCAGCACTAATAGCTTGCATTAGCTAGTAGCACTTGGAGCATCTTTATGAATCAGCTGTGAGATTGTGCATGACATCCACACATGAGGAAAGAAGCTCCCTGTACATGAAATTGTTTTCAAAAAATGTGAAAAAGAAAACAACACTGGAGAGAAAGCAAATACGAGAAATACAAGTGATTAAATGACACCAACATGGTCAATGCAGTACTCACAATTTTGAAGGACCTAGTGACCCCACAGTTCTTACATTTGGCATTACAAAACAGAGAAACTCTGCCACAGGAAAAAATCTTAAATGCAGTAAGATGTCCTCAGAGTAAATGTATGAATAGCTTGATTTGTCCTGATGGATGGATAGACATTGTTACAGTTCACTTCATCTGACAGGACTAAGACTCATACTTGGTACAAATTGATTCAGAAAAGAGAAGTGTGACACACGCTATTACTGTTACATTTGATCATAATAACTATGTACTATAAACAGATTTCAATGCATGGCTGCTCCAAGGGAAAAACTGAAGACAAGACCAGCGTATCCTGTACAAAGCAAGAATCAAAAACTCTCCTGAGCACGCTCCCCTCGATAGAAGACTTTGGAGGGTGGGAAGAATCAAGTTTAATCCTGTCCTGCTTTCCCCCTTTTGTCCTTTCCATCCACCCCATCATCACTTCACTTGATGTTCCTAAAGGATTTGCTAAGGGCAAGGGAAGGAAGGAACTCTATCTGTGCTGCATGTGGCTTCCTGATGTTGAATCTAAGCACACTTACAGCTGTTAATTCTTCTTCTCCTGCCCCGTTTACAGGAGAAACCCTGGTTTTGTTTATCCTGCTGTCACGCAAGACAAGCAGGACTTTAGGATTCCTACACGCTCCAGCCACTTGTCACAGTTTCACTGCCTGGACATACAGAATGTCTGCGTCTCTGAGGAAGGGGAATTTAAATGAGAAGACGTATCACTGAAGAGTTACTGTAATGCAGTTAACCCTTCTCTTGAATACAAAATTTAAAAAAAAAAAGGAAAATAGACAGTGGTAATGCAGAGGCCTAGGTGGCATCCTCTGCTCCCTTACACAGCGTGCAACACAACAGAGGCTGGACAAAACATTCCCCAAGTCCTGTAGCCAGCAACGCCAGCTCACTGCCGGGACATTCTCTGGCCAGATCAGGAGAAATGCCCATCCTGGCACGCAGAGCCCTGCCCTGTGTCTGAGGAGAGAGGACTCTGTCCCCTGCCCTGCCCAGCACTTGCAATGCAAGGTAATCCTGGTTGCATCAGTGCCTGTCCCTTCACCAGCAGGAGAGCAGCCTCCCATGAGGAATGGGGACAAAAAAGATGTATCTGTTTACGTGTGATCAGTCACTGAATATATTTGCTTTTTTTTTTTTTTTTTTCATGAATGGCTCTTATTTCTTCTTGGGTACTTCCTGCCAACGAGAAGAGAAAAGAAAAAAGATACAATCCGGCTGTTAGTAAAAGTCACCCTTTGCAATCAGAAAAGCACTAAACATCTTCCTTTTCTTTTTTTCTTCCTTTTCTTTTATAAAGCAAACAATCAAATGCAATCCACCAGGGAGAGTGATTCATCATAAAATCTCTCTGTCTAATCAGCATGCCAAAGAAGATTTTTGTCTTCTTATAATTGCGAGGAGCACAGAAGTTTTCAGCAGCGCTCCTTCCCAGCGTAAATGAAGCGGGCGAGAAATCCCTTGGAGTCCCACGGCCCCTTATCTGATGGGCAGCCTCATTCCCTGGTCACAAAGCAGAAGTTAAAATTGGTTTCATTACTGTCAAGGGCAACAAGTGTGATACCAGATTATCACACTTCTTCCCACCTCCTTCTCCTCTCCTCACCCCAGCACTGGTGGGCACAGGTACCTGCGCGCTCGCACACACTTAGCCCGATTTCCTTACCTGTGTGGCATATCACCGGCGGATTTTGACAGCTATACAGGTAGAGGCTGTGAGCTGGATATCTTTACCGAGAAAAAATATTTAGCTGTAGCACGGCAAGCTAGAAGGCGGTGGAATTGGAAGGACATAATGAAGAGAGAGGCAGCAAATGAAAAGATGGAGTGGATAAGTGAAGAAGAAAGAGCCTTTAACAAAAATGCACAACAAACAGAAGAATGCGAAAGATTGTTTCTATGGCAATGTAAGAAAGACTGCAAAACTGCTGTCTGCAAGCAAATGTATTTAAAATGAAACATGAGGTAACTGAGGTAACAGAGTCTGTGCCACTAATGGCAAAGCAATTTAGCAGCATTGAGTCTCCAGCGTCCCCCACCCCCTTCAACACCAGTTGCAACATGAGAACACTGCCCAGATTTTGGTGTCGGGGACATTCCTGGGGGGGGTGTGTGTAGTGTCCCCCTTCAGTGGCCACAGCTGGGGACCACCACTCACGTGGCAGGGCTGTCCCTCCCCACCAACACATGGCCACCCAACGCAGGAGGCCCCGGGGAGGCCCCAGGGAGCAGAGCAGAGATCCTTGATGAAAAAAGCTACCCTTGCCCGGCTCCCGCTTCTCCCCAGCAGAGCCCTGGATGTCCCCATGGCCTCCAGCTGCACAGGGGTACTGGGGGTGTCAACATGGCAGCTTCAGCCACGTCTGTCTGCCCTCCTTCCCCACTGGCTCCATCCACCACATGGGACAGCCAGTCCCCCAGGTGGGACCCGGGCTCCTCTCAGGACAAACTGGTGGCCTCCTGTCCGATGACAGATTTTTTTGGCAGGAAGGTGTGAATCTGGGGAGGGGATCTGGAAAGGGCTCAGCTGGACCAAGGAGAGGGAACCAGCTGCCATATCCCCCTTCAGAAGCCTTTTGAAGCACTGACCTTAAGAGGAGGCAGGGGACAGGAGGGGGTTTGCCTGCACCAAACCAGGGACGTGGTGGGGAGGCAGCGATGCTCGTGGTGGGGTTTCTCAGGCAGAGGAGGCACTGAGGCGGCTGCAGGAACAGACAGGAGCAAGGTCTGGGCTCGGCTTGCTCAGGAGCACCCCGTTCCCGCAGGACCCGCAGCAGGTCCTGTGCACGTCAGGTAACGGCCATCTGCTCTGCCGACCATCTGCAGAGGTGGGCAAGGGAAACGAGTTTCCTCACACAGAAGCCAGGCTCATGGCTTGGTCCAGCTACACCGCCTTGAATGCTCCCTTCCTGCACAGGTTTTGGGCAATCTTAAAAACTGAGCGTTTTAGACACACGCTGAGCTGTGTGATGGGGCTTGCTCCTCTGTTTCTCCTCATCCTGGTTTGAGCAACACAGGACTAATTTCTCTTCTAATGCTTGGGAAAACTGCACTTCTAGAAGACTCTACCATCTGAATTTGTGGAAATAGTTACTTTATAGCCAGCTATGGTATGCAGGTTTCAAGGTCTCAGTGTTTTCGAGCTCGCCAGGTGTGGGGATGAGGAGAAGCGAGACCCGGACACTTGACCCAAGCCGGCCAACAGGATTTTTTCATACCATGAACGTCAAGTTTTATATAAATTAGAAAGTTTGCTGAGGAGTTCTCTCTCTCCCTTGAGGGCTGAGCACAACAACATGATCCTGAGAACTCCTTGCCCCAGTGCCAGACCCCTGAGCCCTTCCCTTCCTCCTGAAGCCATAGTGCTCACAGCATCTGACATTTGCTGTCCCCTGCTGGGAGTGCACAGCTTCCTACTGATAGAGTGGGCTGAGTATAATCCTGTATGTTTTATGTTGGTATTGGGATCAAAACTGGTTCTTTAGTGTTATTAATGTTAGTTATTTAGTAGTAGTCTATTAAATCTCTTGCATATTTCAACCCTCATGTTTCCTTGCTTTTTACCAATTCCCCTTCCCAGGTGGAGAAGGGCCATTGGGTGATAGAACAATTGTCTAAATGACAATAAATTGTTGTGGGTTCCTCAAACCATAACAATCCTCCTGCCCCCAGTTTCTGCCAGACCACTGCCTGCTCCCTGCCCTCTGAGCCAGGGAGCCTTTTTGGAAAGCCAGCCCCGTCACAGACACAAGATGCCTCCCCTGTCACAACACCAGTGCCATCAGCTCGCCCGTGCCCTGTTGGGCCCTCCCTTTAGCCTGCCTTAGGTCGGTGACAAGAGCTTGTTAAAGATCTTGAAGCTGTATGCTTATAATATACCATAAAGCAAAACACGCTACTTTGTATATGGTAAATTAGAACTAATTTTTAGGTCAAATAGGGTGCAATGAAAGCTTAAAACAGAGGGGAAATGAACTCAAATACAGCTACCTGGCTGATGAGCCTGTTCCTAATCTGTTTGCCGCAGATTAGGTGAGATTATTAAAAGGCGAGATTATTAAAAAAGGAACCAGAGACCTTTCTCAGACACCTGCCTGCTCTCTCCTGGAGACATACCAGACCTTCCTTTCCAAACCAGGACTCAAATGAGAAACCATCCAGGCACCTACCACCACGTGGAGGCAGGTGGCCAGCTGCCAGCAGCCCCAGCTCTCCCAGCCTGGGAGACCAGCCCCTGTGGCTCAGCCCCAGCAAGCCGTCTGTGTTATATCAATGTAAGAAGCAACAGGCCAAAGATGACAGGTACGCTTGTCTAAATTAAATGTTGCTGAGTGGTTCTCAAGCAAAGGGCTCGCAGCAAAGCGTAAGATGTAAATTGATGTGCAAAGAGATTGCTTCAACATACGTTCTTATCAGCTTTGCTGCTAGATACCCTTCTTTCAGCTGTGTGGCATTTCAGTTCTCTAAACTCTATTATGCCCTATTTATTTCCATCTTCTGAACAGTAAAAGCTGTAACTTAGCACCTCAGGCACTGGGCTGAGGCTTTGGAGAGTTGGGTCTGGCTTGTCACTGCGCATGCAGCTGTGGCAATGCCTTTATTGAAAAAACAGGTATAATACATCCATGCTGCAACTAAATCCAGGCTATAAGAGACTCATATGAGGGCCTGTTGAGTGCTGAGAGCTTATGCTGCTACATGTATTGCCTTTGAATCAAACTAAGCTTTTTTTGCCAACGTAAGACAGATTATTTACTCTTAGTGCTCTTATTTGTACTATGGCACTGCCATTTATCAAAATGTAGTTGGTGGCAGCTATATTTCTCTGCTGTCAACCTGAGCAAAACAGCAGCGAATGAGGCCCTTTCCCTTTAATTAGCCACCTACGTTCCCCCAAAAAGTTGTATCTGGATACGGTTGCCACTATATTAACCCAGCGGTACAGAACCTTCCCACCGCAGCCCCTCTCTCGGAGACGTTGCATGGACACCACTAAGTCATTTAATTCTGGCTGCCCCCCTTTCTGCTAGTTATGGGAGTGTGCCCATGACCAGCGGTGAGTTACGTATGCAAGGAAGGGAAGTCACGCTGCTGCCTGAAATGCTCTCAGGTCGTGATACCTGCTTTTATTTCTCAGTGATCCAGACTCCACTTCACCCGTACTCTTCCCTCCCACCTTAAAAGGCAAAGCTACTCTCAGCCTGCTGCTTAGAAGGGCTGAAAGATACCTTTCCTGTTTACAACAAACACACCAAAGTCTCCCTTTTCCTCTCCCCTTCAAGTTCAAGGTTTGTTTTGGTGGTTGGTTGGGGTGGGTTTTTTTTGTAAGAACAGTCCTTGTGGAAGCAGCCTGCCTGACAGCCCTGCTGGCTAAAATCTGCTGTTTATCCACAGAGCGGGAACGGTTTGTGCCGCTGAAGCTTTCTTATTCTCATCACCTACATGCTGCTAGTCTGCTTTGAAGAAGCACCTCCAGGGGTGAAAGCATACTTCTGTCTCTAAGCTAAATTCAATCCCTGATCTCTTTGCAGAGACTAACAACAAGGGAGACATTTGGCATGATTGATGGCAGCCAAATGAATAATTCATGGCAGATCATTTATTTTGATGAATTTTAGCCTCTTTTTCTGTTTGCAAATTGTCTGCAAGTAGCTTATGAACATCTCAAATGTATATGGGATTTGAAATTAACTGCTGGATACTTTCCGCAAATAACTCCTAGCCTGTGGATTGCTCTCAAACCATTCAGCCGAAGCATTTGAAATTCCAAATTCCAGCCACGTCGATTAGCTTTGATTGCTCTCATGAGCCAGAAGCTCATCTTACGACGCTGGTGTAAATGCAGAGGAACTCCATGAACGGTGCTGGGGTATGACTCCAGGTTGACTTTGGTGTTACCAGCCTCAGAATCTGCCCAGAAAACATTTCTGTTCTCTAAGCAGGTAGGTAACATTTTAGATCAGGTGTCATCAGTGACCAGGAGAGGAGAAAGTAAAAGAAAATAATTTTTTGTTTACATTTATTTTCCATGAATCATAAAATTTTTTGTTTCAGTAACTCTCCCTGCCAGTAAACACCCATATCTTTAACATGTCTGGCTATCAGTCAGAAACCTGACATTTCTTACCTGATGCATTCCCATCAGTTACCATGACATTCCTGCTTCTAGAAATCCATTAAATGAGTTTACTAAAGCAAATGCAGGACCAGACTCATCATCAGGCTGTCTCTGCTCTGTGCCAGTGTTGCTCCACTGAAGTCAGTAGCATGAAAGTGGTGGGATACAGTAACTTTTGTTTTCATATTTTAACGACACTCTTTTTAGTAAAGCAGACCAAGAGAGGGCTTTAGTTGATGGGATGCTATTTTTGAGAAACAGAAGGAGGGTGTCACCTTGGACTGGATAAATCTGGATGCACGCTCATTTAATGAACACTTAAGTGGTATTCGCCTGCGCCCAGTGGTCCTTGTGCTGAATTCCTGCTGGCTTTTTCTAGGGACCACCATGCCTAATTTACACAAGGCAACAAATGGCGAAGCAGCTGGTACAGCCTGTCACGCTCTTTGCATGGAGTACATCTGAACAAATGCCCCAGCAGTGAAAGACCAAGTCACCAGCCCCTAGACCTGCAGTTGTCAGCTAAGCAGGCAGATAAGAGTCTGTCTTAACTTAAAGCTGGAAATCTGACTGAAAATCCTCTCCGATCAGGTTCCCTGGCGTCAGCAAGACCCCGGCTACTCAAAAGTCAAGACACACTATTGCAAATATCAAGACATAACTCGTCCGAGCTCTGAGTGACAGCAGGATATTGGTTTTCTCCAAACTACTCTGTCTGCAAACAACTGCAAAGCACAGTGAGGGAAACTGGGAACTCTTCATCAACGTGAACTAGCAGCTGATGTGGCTCCTTCTTTACCTTTCCACACTCCTGCCCCTGAAACCCCTGATATCAGACCTGCCCCCAGCCTCCCAGTGCTCTTTCCATTCGCCAGGCCTGCTGCATCAAACTTGTTTTCTCACTCCGGTCCTATTGCATCAGAAACCCCGGGATGGAGGAGGAAGCAGGATGACAAACACGAGCATCCCTTGCTGCAACGCCAACGGAGGCGGAGGAAAGTGCCGTGCCAGGGTTGGCGGGGGGGAAGGGTGGCATTTCCTCGGGGCAGAGCATAAATTGTGTGGCACTCCCAGCCCACCCCACATTTGTGTCAGCCTTTTGCTTGAAATACTTGTAAGCCTGTCATTGCTGAAGTCTTTTTGGCAGCCAAGTCTTTAAATATAGACTCTAATCACAACTGCACATGTTGTACAATCAGCCTAAAAACTGATTAACTTTTATATAAGCTTATGTTCAAGGGGCAATTCGAGATGTGGGAGCTGGCACCAGCTCAGGGTCTGAGTCTGTGTCTCTTTGCCATGCATACCATAAAAACAGTGTATGGCATACTAAAAGAGAATTTCTGATTATATATAATTGGAAATTAAGAGGAAGAACCATGGAACAGCCTTCACAAATTAGGTGGACCATCAGGCTGTATTACATATACGTATATATATAATCCAATGGAATGAACTGCTGCGAAAATGCTTATTCTACTGAAGAGTCTTCACATGTTTTATTATTCAGCAGTTTTATTTCATCAACAGGGGGGTTTTCATTTCATTTTGAGAAAAGTGCAGGAGGGAAAAAATAAACCACTCCAGCTCACATCATCTCTGTAGAAGGAGAGGGACAGTGTGGGAAAAGGAGATATTTGTCAGTGTACGTATCTAAACCCATCACTGAGGTACGCTGTGAGTTCAGTTCAAACACATTATGGTAGATGTCCATAACACAGCTAATGTCATTCGGGACAGCTGTCATACCTCAGGACATAAGCTGATCTACAGCAAGGTCTACCGCTGAGGTACAGAAAAAAAAAATTCCACCTCTGAAATTGAACTCCAGAGAATTCTACACCTTTGCTTGGAAGATTCAGCCCTCGTCATACTGGGAGGCACAGAGTTTGACTTGATGGCCCTTTGATCTTTTCTGGTCCTTTAATTGCACACAGTGAGTTTCTGAGCAACTGGACATTATTTTCCATGCAACCTTCCCTACAAAAATAATCCCTTTATTGGTCTGTAGTCCCTACTGGTCATATTTCACATCCCAAGTTCCCAGTGCTTCTCACTGACTCCTGGTGCACCGAAAGTGAACTGTAAAGCAGCTAGTGTTTGAACAGCTGCCAGGAAGCGCTCCTACTCGCAGGGCTACTGGCTTGCTTTCCCAGGCAGTGGGTGCTTCATCTTTAAAATCAATCTGATACATTGGCACAAGCCCAGAGAGCGTTAGTCCATCTGCTGCCTAACTCTCCCAGTTTGTTTGCAGAGGCTTGCCATCAGCTGTTCAAATCCCTCTTTCCCCCCCCCCGCCCAAGGAATTTCCTTTTTTCCTCCCCTAGCCTCCACCAGGATCCCAATAATCCCCACTTCACTTTATCTATCTTAATCAGCCTCCAGAAAGCCATGGAAAGAAGCTTAGGAGCACACAGTGCAATTAACACTACTTCTCATTTAGCCAGCATGGCAAGCACTGTACGATGGAGTGTGTGAGGCGGGAGGAACTCAGGTTTCCAAGACAGCGTTTGGCACAGCCAGTCCCCAAGCCGAACACCATTTCCCTGTAGGGCTAGAGAACAGGATTCTACTTTCCACTCTTTCCTCCTGCCTGTTGTGGTCAACAGCCGACTGCAAATCACTCCTGGTAAGAAACCAGTAGAAAACCCCACCAGCCACCTGCTGCCTGGTGGCGGTCTCAGCCAAACTCCCACCGCTTTGGTACTTGTGGTCAGAAGTATGACTACTGCAGTCAGCAAGGAGGTTGGGGGCTGTGGGGAAGATAACGCTGCTGGTGGCCACAGCAATTTGTTCTGTGGCTGGTAGCCAGCAGTCTGAGGGGACATGATTTTGGCAGCCCAGTGGGTGCATGGAGTCCCTTGGAGAGAGGCTTTCGAAGCCCCATTCCTCTGCAAAGGGTGTTAAGCTGAATGACAGATTCAGTGCTAAGCCTGCCCCAACAAAGTCTGGAGGGGGATCCCATCCACCATGTAACAGCTGCCTGAACTCAGGTGTCTGCTAGAGGAACAGGGCTCTGCACCACACTTCACACACTGTCTCCATCTCTACCCTCCTTATCACCTTCTGAACACCTCATCTACGGAGGAGACCCTGTCCCGGCCAGGTAAGGTTTAGGGCTGTTCATTCTCTTGCACGGAGCCGCAGCTAGCTGCAGGAGCAGGGTGGCACCTTGTGCATGGCCTGGCTTGCGCCTGCCTGACCCCCCACAATAGTCCTCTGGGAAGAGCAGCAGCCAACCCATCCTCCTCTTCTCAGTGCAGAGGTGAATGCCAGCATGACAGGCACTGACTGTAACCCCACGGGAGAGCCACTTGAGGATGGCACCATTTTCCCTTTAGGGCTTCCCAGGGTCACTGAATATCTCTCCGGGGGCTGGAGGAGAGACGGGGTAGGCTTTACCAGCACCCAGTTTCTCTCTCTCCCCCTCCCCTCTCATGCTTGTGGCCACGCTGTATGACACAGTGCTTCGGTCCTGACTTGCAGTACTCCGGCTGCTCCAGCCCAAACAAAGACAGCCATTCAGCCCAGACCGCGCAGTGGTTTAATGCTACAGATGAACATCTACCATTGTTGCCAGCACTGCAGCCCAGAGAAATTAAATGCAGATTGCCTTTGTTCCCGAGCACAGACCCCCATTTCTTCAGCCCCAGGAGACGAACAAACCCCCTCTGTGCTCCCCATTTGTTCTCCGTGTATCACCTGCTTGTCAGCTAATACCCGGCGAGGCTGCGGGATTTAGCCTTGGGCGCAGCCTGCTCGTGTGCAACAGCATACAGATAATCTTTTAGGGCTGTAGCTACGCATATATCTTGTACAGTGGGATGTGTTTCCCAATAAAAACATCAAAGATCAGTCAGTGGGTCAGCGGGCAACACAGCTAAAATGCAGCGGGTTTCCCGCTCATAAGGGAAAGGCATCACTGTGTCGATGCCTGGCCATCCACAACTCCTCCACAGCTGGGGCAAGAGCGATGCCGTGCCTCCAAACCTTGATGCAAGAAATCCTGCTTCTCCTGCCATTGTCCCTTGTATTCAGGGATAAGAGGATAAAACTGAGCCAATGAAAGTCAGGCTTGAGATCAAAGAAAAACTTCCATGACATTAATCTTTAAAGGTAGGAAATAACTTCCTGAGGATACTGAGAAAGCTCCATTGTTTGGAGTGCTTAATCCTATGACAGAAGAAAACAAACAGCATGAAGAAAACCTCAACTTTTTGACAGTACAGGTGACACACCATATAATTTAGTGAGCTTGGTTTGCCAAAACACTTCTAATGTAGTAGAGGCACCCATCCTGTGAGGCCCCTAAATATACAAATCCCTGGACTACCACCCCTCCCTGCTCCCCCCCCGCCCCGAGCTCCACTATGATCAACTGGATTTCCTGCAAACACAGTCTGAACCCCTGACTACTGCAGCTTTGTCTCCTTCTTGTGGGTGGGTCACAAGCACAACCGAGACAGTTCGGTCTCGTGATAACAAAGATGGGTCCCTCAGCTCACAGTTCAGATACTTGATTAGTTGCCACAGCTCAAGAAGACACTGCTTATCTGCCGAGCTGCAGTGGCAGACTGCATACGCACTTAGCCTATTACAAAAGTGAGATAAAAAGGTATTTGCTTAAATCTTTTTCATTGCGGCTTGCGCAAATACATTTTACCTCATGTTTGGACACAGCGCACTTGCCTGCCTGAGCCTCCAGCTCATAGCAGGTTGTGCTTTTAGATCCACAAATCCCAGGTTCAAGCCTAGATGATGATGATGCCACCGCCTATGGCCATGATGTTATATCAACACAGAATAAAAGATCTGCAGAGACCTGACGGCAAGACTAAGGTTTGTATTTTATATCAGGCTTATCACCATGGTATCTGATCAGCTCTATCCACTATCAGCCATCACTTCCCTCTGTAAAGCAACAACACTCAGGTCACCAGCTTTGCAATTTGCGAGCAATGAGGCAGACAAATCTCTGATTTCAAATAGATGACCCTCTAATTGGCTGAGGCATAAAATGAGAAGCTTTATTTAAAATAGCCAAATATGGGTTTTCCCCCCACATTTAGAAATTTTCATCACCTGCACATTAGCTCACTAGCTTCCTCAAACACACAGAGATATTATCTCTCCCAACACACTGAGGGAAAACTCCATTTCCATGAGTCAGTTCCTGGTAGAGAGCACAGAGAGCTGGATAGTCCTCTGCCAAGAGGAAATGATTAAAGCCACAAATCAGTCAGAACCATATGGCAACAAAACGTTGGGGTTCCCCTCCCTCCCCATAAGGGCAGAGCAACGTTCTTGCAGATATTAAGAATCCTTCCTCGTCCCACAAAATGCAGATGAGCCCAGTAGATCAATTCTTAGCTGTGGAAACACCCAACCCAAGACAGGAGGAGCAAAAGGATCCACACAGTAGCATGGCTTCACGCACACAGCACGTAAAAGAAAAGCAGTAATCAGACTGACAAGCAGCAGCACTTACGATTTTCATGCTGTTGCAGAAGACCCCTGGAAACTGTTGTCAGCAGAACCGGAGAAAAAGAAGGCATTTCAGAAGATGTGCATTGGAAATGAGAGTTGAAAAGAGTTGAAACATTTAGAGCAGGTGAAGCTGGTCAGTGGTCTGCTATAGAGGCTGGCTTCGCCTCAAGTGGTCTTACGCACCACATTCATTTCTCAGACCAGTTTAACATCTCAGAAGCCTGAGAATTATGGGCAGAGTTACCACATCTGACCGGGGGAATATTTCACACTCAGTACTGAGCTGCAGCTTTGCTTTTATTTAACAATCACAATAATAGCCTGCATTTCTGGAACATAACGAATGTTGTACAGCAGGCAAAAGTTATTTCTGTAATCACTACTCAAACAGAGGAAGTGCACGAAGGGGTGAAATACTGCAGATGCTGGGATACAGCACTTAGCAAGGAGGATAAGCAGCTTGACAGAGGTAACCCTGCCCAGCACCAAGGATTAGAACCTGGGCAAAATGAAGGCTCATGACCCTAGGTCAAAAGCTGAGTGCAAAGCCACCTCAACCTTTGATCAGTCAAAGGGCAGTGGAAGACATTACCTTATATAAAGGCTACAACAAAAGGAGCCCACACTTACCACATCCTAGCTCATGCTGCCGCTGCTAACAGGCCACAGTTGGATAGGGCTCACATCCAGTGCTAAACACCTTGACAGGGAAGAGTAGCACATCCTGTAGGAAGGCAAGACAAACAGAACCAACCACTCACCCTGAAACACCTTCATATGTTGTCTTCAAGACCTGCTTTTTAAAGCTCTGGAAATCCACCGCTCCAGCTAACATCTGTCAGCTGCAAGAAATTAGCCTCGTTTGGCATTGCTCACCTGCAGTCTACATTGGCTCCAAAAGAAAAGGAAGAAGGGGCTACCATTGCTGTGCTTTTTTGTTTGAACCTGTCCTGTTGCACACTGCAATTCCCATCCCAGCTGTCTCTTGTAATAACAAAATAAACACATTCTTGAAGTACTATAAACAGAAACAGCGGGGCAGACCTTGCTTTGAACTGAGTTGCACTGGGGATTTCTACTTTGCTGTCTTCCTGCATGGTTTCCACTTGAATGTTTCCTACTAGCTTTGAAACAACACCCCAAAACAGACTTGCATCTGAACTTGGGAATGTTTCATTTTAAGATTGTCCCAAAAGGATGGACTCCCAACCTTTTCGGTTCCCAAACAACAGGGTGTTGTCATTGCACCTGAAAGTAATGAAGCCTTAGGGACTCTTCTTCTCATTCACCAAGCCAGGTTGAAAGCTCTGTTCTGACTACAGAGAGGAAACTGCATCACAAGCCCTGTGACCATAAACTTCACTGCAGTCCAGTTTCCCTCCCTCCTTTCTCTCTCTTGCTGCAGAGTCTGAACAACTCCCATGCTGCCATAAGAAAGAGAATCCATTCTTGTGCTGAAGCCCAAGACAATGTTTTAAAGCCACGGCATGTCTGCTTTGCCATCAGAGATATGACTGCAGTGCTTCTGGCTGTGCTTTGGCCAGCAAGGTAGTTGTGATGGCAGTCACCTGTGGTGCCAGGGTAATAAGGGCTAAAGGGAAGAGAGCATCCCCACCCAAGGCTAGGTAGCCAGGCTTGAAGCCTGACTTTTGAGCTTTGGCCCCTGTGGGAAACCAGCCGAGAGCTAGTTTGCTTGCTGGTGCTGTGAGCACCTCCGTGTGCAGCACAGCCACACCACTGGGCAGGCTGGGAAGTTCAGGTTAGGGCTGGGCTTCACCCTGAGTGTGGAAGACCAGCAGTGCCCTGGGACTTCAGGAGCTACTCTGTCAGAATTAGTTGCTTCCCTTTCAGGTACTAACTTGAGCGTCACCAGCCATATTTGTCCTGCCTGTGTGCCA
The DNA here is from genome assembly GCA_013396915.1 of Stercorarius parasiticus. Taxonomy (NCBI): domain Eukaryota; kingdom Metazoa; phylum Chordata; class Aves; order Charadriiformes; family Stercorariidae; genus Stercorarius; species Stercorarius parasiticus. The sequence continues at coordinate 641,549 of VWZL01004143.1, forward strand.
AATACTGCTGCCCTACAGCAGGGAACAGAGAGAGCAGAAGTGTGTTAGCGTATGTTATTTTAAACCGTCCTCCCCAGAGTTTTGGGGTAATGGATCAGGCCAGGAGTCGCAGGATCCGGGGTGAGACCACAGCACTGCTCCACTGATGCTGCTGTGGGGAAAGTAACCTCCAGCAGGGTGCAGGTAGATTGGTAGGGCCCTACACTGCTTCAGTTAAACGAGCTGAAGCTCCTCCATCCGAGGGCAGTGAGAAGTGACTGCCAGCAGTGGTGTTGGTCACTGCTCCTATGGCAGCAAATACTCTGGTCACTTCTCAGGGCACATGTTCGTCTCCCCTGCTCCCTTTGCAGCCTGCAGGCAGTCCGTGGCAAACTCTTACACAGCCAAAGGTGCCACGGGGAAAAGATGAGCTCCTCTGACAACTAGCCAGGTGGTTAAGAAAGATCCTTCCATTCCTATGACACTGTCCTGTCACAAATGCTTCTATTTTAAGTCAAGGTTTTCTTCCTTCAATATTTCAGACTAGGTTAGCTTTTTCAGTAAAAGGGGATGCTGACAAACATCTTCCTGGTCTGACAGAGCTCGAGCAAGGCTGCGGGAGTGTCAAATCCACATTAACTGAAAGAATTCTTACCAAAAAAAAAGTATTTGCTCCATTTGGCAAGCCACTTTTCATCAACGTCGCACAAGCAGACTACTTGAACATTAAATTGGGAATTAAGAGATATAAGAACAGGACTGATTCTCCATGTTTAATAAAATCTACTTTTCAGACTCATAGCATTTATCCTGTGTGCCACGAGCTGTAACATTTTACTCCCTTCCTGCTGTATGGACCTCAAGAACACAACTATTTGCAACTCACCGCAAATCTGTGCTGCTGGAGAACAGCTCCTAGCTGTGTTGGGTCTTTTTTGTTACAACCTCCTCCACTGCATTAAAGAGCCTTCCCGATACCTATTCTGTTGCCCTGCAGAAGTATTTGCATACCGGAATTGAAAAACCACCTCTCTGTCTCCTTTCTGAAGGCTACAGTTCATATACTGTGTCTGGCTTCACAGTTTTTTAAAAAAATAATAATCTTAGCAAGCTTAACCAATAAAATATTAATAGATTTCATAATAATTAACATTATTGGTATTACCCTTTTTGTTGTTTTTCTTGGTGTTGATGTCGATTTAATAACACTGCTGAGAAGCTCTACTTAAAGCATGGATAGAACATAACTCCTGCCCTGAAGAGCTTAATGTCAAAAATTCGGCTTTGTGGAAGATATGTTGCAAGTACCCACAGGTTATTGGACTTGCAACAGCAGCAGTAACAATATCAAGCTCAATGGACTGTGATGTGATACGCAAGAAGTCTGGTCAGATGATCTAGTAGTTCCTTCTGGTCTTAAGCTTGTGAATCTAAATAAACAAGACAGGAAGAAGACAGAGGTGAAATCACTTACCAAGTGGCAGAGCGCTGCCTAAGATGCAAACCATTAAACTCCCTGTGCAGCATCCCAGCCACTAAGTTACCGAGTCTCAGAGCTTTTTTGGGGGTGTGTCCTTATTCTGAGCAAACATTTTATGTCTTTCCACCAACATCTACTGTAAGAGCAGAAGCAAAACAGCATACATATGGCAACATCCATAGCCCATGTTAATTGTGTGTGCTTTGAGCACAACAGGCAATGCTTGAGGTGTAAAGACGGAGAAGGAAAGCGAGATTTCATTTGCTTTAGAATAAAGTTTTCAATGCCTTAAGCCCCCTGACACAGTCTTTCATGACCTTCCTCCACCTCCTGTGTCCTGCAACTTACCCCCTGTGAAATACTCTGCTAGATTATACTGGTTCTCATAAAAATTCCTACGACATTGCAAGCATATGTAAAATCCAAACTTTCATTATAGGCTTTCTTCACCTTGCAATTGCAAGCTATTCTCCCATTCTCCTTTCCTGCAGGTCACAGTCATCCATGACCTCCTTTTATTTTGCATTTGTGTGTGCTAGCATAAATGTTGCATAGATGTGCAATTACACGTAGCTTCGAGGAGACAGAAGCAACAAAGGCTGCACAGCTGCCAGCTGGGAGTTGCAGGGGTAGGTGGAGATACACCTAGAATGAAATTGCTCCCTTCCTTTCATAGTGCAGCTTTATTTACCTCAGTCTCCGGTTCTTCTCATCATTCCTGTTCCCTTTCATGTCTTTGCTATTAAAGTTATTAGGAAAATTATTCATTCAATTGCTTGTAGAGGCTGCCCAAAGATAAATACATTCAGCTTAATAAACCTTGTTAGCAGGAAGGAAGGAGAGAATGCCTAATTAATGTATTAATGATTATAATGCACTTTGAAGATGAAAAGTGCCGTGAGCTCTAAGGGCACGTTTCTGCCCTCCGAAGTCCCTAGGAATCATGTGCAGAAGCTAATTCTAAACATTACCGCTACTACAGTGTGGCAGGGGAAAAGATGCACTTACCACAACTACTCCTCGATGCCCTGGACCTGCATGGAGAGGTTGATCCATCTTCCAGATACCGCCTGTGTTGAGGCAACACAGTTACACATTCTCCTGCAAAACCGGGAACGGAGGAGTGCCAGGAAGAACCACTTAATGCAGCTCATCCATGCTCTGTGGATACACTGCCCAGCTAAAATACCATTACGCTTACCTAGAAAGAACAAATTGAAACTTCACACCTTGGAAGTTAAACACTACCATTTCTCACCACTCACAATAATGGGTTTTCCCAACTCTTAGTATGCTAAGAGTCCCCCCTCACACAAGAGCTGCTGGGACAGTCCCCTTGCTAACAGGCAGGATGCAACAGGTCTGGTGATGCTTTTAGAGAAATAGCAGCTTAGGGCAGAAGTGCGGGCAGAAAGACCTTGACACATGATAATCCCTAGCTACTGAAGTGAAAGGGCATGCGGGTTGAAGGAGATTTCCAGCTGGTGAAGTTTCCATGGCTCAGGAACAAAAGTATTTCTCCTCTCCAGGTTTCTCCTCATCCAGCACAGGCTGCGATCTGAAGAACAGATTTGCCGCTTGCCGCAGTAAGAATTCTGCCTTTACGGCAAGGGAAAATAAGTTGCTTAGAAAGTCTCTGCATAACTGCTTAGAATGTCACTGCATAAACAAAATACAAGCTGCTAATAACAGGTTTCTTAGACACACATTTCCTTTGCATGTGGTACCAGGAGGCACATACTCTAGGCTCTCGTTATTATGGGCTTAGGTTATGAAAACTTTAATGAACATATTTTAAAATGTCACTCTGAAGAAATCAGGTACTAGTAGCTCACATTTGCATAGCTGTCTCCTGAAAACACTGAACAGTCTCAACAAATCCTAGAAAATAAGTAAAATACACACTAAAACAATAGCAAGTTTCACATACGTCTGGTGGGAGGACAAAAGGGGTGGAAATTATGCTGTCAGTCTACATATTTTCTGGTTATCACTTGAGATATTGTGAATAAATTTTATCGCTCATCTCTGTAGCATTAAAAAAAAAAAAAATCTCAATCGATGTAGGTACCCACAGAGCATTAAACATTCTGCAAGCTTCATGAATCCCCTATGGGGAAGGCTCAAGTCTGTGTCAGAGGCCAAAGAAGGCAAAGCCTCAGCAACGCAAAGCACACAGGTGACCTGCAGCAGACGCAGGCACAAAGCCTCACCAAAGCCCCCAGCGTCACTCCCAGCCGCGGGGGATTCAGAATCAACTGCGCCCCTGCAGCAGCACTTGCACTCGGACAGACCAGCAGGGCTCATGTGGCAACGTTTTTTGCCAGGCTAAAATCAGCCTCTGTTTGTTCTAGCATCTCTTCTCAAGTGATAAGCGTGGATGGTTACTTCCCCTTCAGGGGATTACGGGCTGACAATTACTGACTGGATGAAGAGTAATAACTCAGCCTTCCCTCCACGAGTTAATACATTGTCTGATAAAGCTGAGGCTTTGTTTGCACAGGTCACGTAATTTACTGATGGCAGTAGTTGATCAAAGTGTCTTTTTTTGGATTTATCTGTTTGTGCCCCAACTTGAAAATTCCATTTTTTTTTGTAACATGGTCATTTACTCTTCCTTTCTTTTCCTGGGATATTAACAAAACCCAAACCCAACAATACTATTCTCTGAGGTTACTGAAGGTAACTCCCACACGCTGCTCTAAAACTGGCATGAAAAACTAACCACAAATCAATCACTTCTCCCCGCAATGTTGCTGCTTCTCCCACCCACCGTCTCTCACACCTGGCAGTGTGTTAGGACAGCAAGTGCCCGCTCACAGTTCACACTGCTGCACACATGGAGCACCGAAAGAGGTTTCTAGGTGCTTGTAGTACACCAAATAAAACAACAGATTTTTAAGATGCACTGAAAACCAGGAACAGCCTGGTTTTCAAAGCTGCTCTGCTTTCAGCTACCAGGAGCTTCTTTCCTTCTTGTAAGCTGCTGATTCCCACTCGTTAACAAAGTCATCTCATCACTGGCAATAGTCTGACTCTATCCCAGACCTCCATTCCTGCTCTTTTTCTTCTCTCCTTTTCTACAGCAGAAGCAGCCGATGGTCCGAATCCTTAGGACAGCCATGTTCAGCTTTGTGCGCATTCCTGAGAAGCCCCAGCACAGCTCTGTGAAAGCCTGCAGAACCAAGCCCTCAAGTGGAGGCCGTAGAAATAAAAGCAGGGGTGCCTGAACCTAACAGAAACCCCTGCTCCTGAATGAATCAACAGGGGACACGTTCCCCATTTCCCTCTCCTTTTATTCTTTGCTTGCTTTCCAAATCCTCCCCACCAGCTACCAGTAGAAAGACATCCATCCTCTGTTTGTGGGGAAGAGCTGAAAGGCATTATAATGACTTACCTGCTGGAAAAAGAGGGCCCAGGCTCTGCGGCAGCCTCTGCAAGAAGATGTCTAGTTCAGAGCAGATCATCTGTGGAACTTCTCCCTTCAAGAAGCAATTCGGAATGCAACTTTCACAAAAAGTAATCAAATCAATGCCAATTGCTTTGGGGTAGCGGTTGGTCTCCACCAATCTTAAAAGCCCCAGAACTACGTGTCAGAATAAGGCTCTTCTGACACAACTCTACCTAGAGAGGACTGAGAAGCCACTGCAGAAGTCATTGCAGGCCTGTACCTCTTGCCACGCTACGCTTGCATTAAAGGATGTCTACAAAAGACAAAATAGATTTTGCCATTTTCATTTGTTACCATCTTTAGAAATAGGTACAAAAAAGTCAGTATCCTTCTTCAGGAGGAAAGGGATGGCAATACAGCTTAGGCACTTGGAGTGCCTTTATTTATTCTTACCAAATTCTCTTGAACTGTCAAGGGGTTTGCTAGAGGGCTCTCCTAGACTAAAAGCTCTGAGAAGGTCACAGGGACACACTTACTTTCACAAATGTTCCAAGCTTTAAAGTCATCAAAAAAAACCCACCAAACCCTCAAACCTTTCATAGTTTAAAAAAAGTAAGTGAATACAAATCAGTAGTACTCCATAGCAAGACAGGTTTCACTTCCACTTGCCTGTGACATAAACCTTACAGGATAGATACTGTAACAGCAGCATCTTCCTTTTTGGAAACTGAAACCATTTGCAGAATATTTCACTGATCATACAGCAGCAAACATCAGCACTGCCAACAATGATACAATGGTACTTTTATATGTTTCTTATTGAAAAAATCAAGCAGTCATTTCACTGAAAAAAATAATATAAAAAAATCTTTTTTCCATGCTTGCAAACACTGCTTAGGACACAAATACAGTTCTCCATCTGAATGGCTGGAATCTGTTTCAAGTAGAAAAGCAATTGTTGCACCTCAAGGCAAGTGTCTTTACAAGTCTGTAACACACAAAGATTACAGTATCCCAGTATAGATATTATCATAGAATCATAGAATACCAGGTTGGAAGGGACATCAAGGATCATCTGGTCCAACCTTTCTTGGCAAAAGCACAGTCTAGACAAGATGTCCCAGCACTCTGTCCAGCCAAATCTTAAAAGTGTCCCATGTTGCGGAATCCACCTGGGGAGATTATTCCAATGGCTGATTGTTCTCATTGCGAAAAATGTGTCCAATCTTAATCTCCCCAGGAGTAACTTGTACCCATTACCCCTCATCTTTTCCATGTGACCCCTTGTAAAAATGGAGTCTCCGTCTTCTTTGTAGACATCCTTCATAAATACTGGAACATGGTGATAAGGTCTCCCCTAAGACTTCTTTTCTCAAGGCTGAACAAACCCAATTCTCTCAGCCTTTCCTCATACGGCAGGTTTCCCAGTCCTTTGATCATCTTTGTGGCCCTCCTCTGGACCCTCTCCAGCCTGTCCACATCTTTTTGTGTAGTGGGGACCAAAACTGAACACAGTATTCCAGGTGTGGCCTGACAAGTGATGAGTAGAGTGTGATAATGACTTCTTTATCTCTGCTAGTGATGCCCTTGTTGATGCAACCCAGCATCCTGTTGGCTTTCTTAGCCACAGCAGCATACTCTCTGCTCACATTGTGCTTGTCCACCAGGACCCCCAGGTCCCTTTGCACAGAGCTGCTCCCCAGCCGGGTAGATCCCAGCCTGTGCTGCATTCCTGGATTATGTTTTCCTTGTATTTGTCTTTGTTGAACTTCCTAAGGTTCTTGTCAGCCCACTGTTCCAGCCTATCCAGGTCTTCCTGCAGGGTGGCTCTGCCTTCCCAAGTGTCTACTTCCCTACTCAGTTTGGTATCATCGGCAAACTATTATCACTGTAGGCATTTAATGGTTCAGTAATAATGATATAGGAATCTCTCAAAGTACTCCTTTATTCATGCTGTTATGTTTTAACCCACAAAGGAAGCTTTGGAAGGAGCCTTCTGTTATCCAGCAGCACTGGGCCCACATCAAGAAGCAAACAAATAGGAAGTTACTCATCCATTTCAAACTCAAAGGAAAGTACTCAGTACGTTGTCTCCTCCCAGCAAGGAAGAACAGGAAAAGTAACTTCTTGCTAAACTAGAAAAATAATTTCTACCATCTTACACCATCATCTTTTTTGGCATTTCTATCCACAACAACAAGATAAATCAAACACCAAGCCCCACCCCAGTTAAGTAGAAAAATCAGCTGATTTTCACAGCAGCTACACACAAACAAGGGATAAATAAAAGCAACCTGATCTTTGCTAGACATGACTGTTCTTCTTGCCCATCCTGTCTCTTACTTTGTATTTGAGCCAGTTTTGGCACAGCAGACTTGGGCACTGCCCGGGCACGAATAACTACCCACCGCACCCAGAGTCACAGGCTGAGCCTGTGGCACAGCCAGCAGGACCCTGACATTCCAGCCTGCGAGCTCTGTCTACAGGAGGTATGTCTGCTAGTGCAGCAGCAGCAGCGAGAGGAGCCCTCGGAAGAGATGTGCTGCATCAACGGTTGGAAATCTGGCCCAGATTAACTGTTGCAGAAGCCTGCAAGGATTGTGCTTTTAGGTTCACTCGCACGAAGCTAATGCTCAAGTGAAACAAAGGTTGCAATCCTGTCCTCTAGCCCTGAGATGGTGCTTCTTCCAAACCCTTTACCTTCCTGCTGCTCAGAGCTCATAAACTAACCCAGCCTAAGAAAAAGGACTCCAGAACTCTGACTGCAGATGGTGCTTTTGTACCCTTGCAGGATGGCTCCATCGTGTGACAAAAGAGGAATACTGCACCCACATGGGAATGTACTCAATAAAACAAAGCCTGCTTTCTCAGCAGGTGGTCTACTGCCAGGGACTTAATTTATTCTAGCTAAAAGAACCCAGAGCAGTTCTTGGACAAAGACCTAGGATTAGCAAGTGAAATACAGCCTTCTTTTTAACCCCTTTGTAACTTCTACACAGAAATGCTGCTTTGTGTTTCAGAACTCCACTGCTTAGCCTGCAGAAGGGGGAGGGCTGTGGGGTAAGTGGCAGTTGCACAGCATATTTGAAATAAAGATTTAACTGTGGCAGGGTTTCAGTTTTTCATTCATTCAAGCACCGTGTCCTTTTTATAGTAGGAATTTGTTATCTCCCTCACCCCGTCCATGTAAGTCAACTACATGTTTTCATTTCCAAGACAAGAAGTTAAAATTGATAAAATTAAAAAAGTTATTATTAATGAAATAAAATTGTTATCAACTCAAGTAGTTTACCTCCTTTAAAGTGATGAGTAAGATGTTATTTACTTTGTGGTCTACACCCAGAAGCTTTTGAGCGGTGTGTGTGGCTTGCAAGCATATAGCTACATCAGGGGAACCTTCACACTTACACGCCAGAGATGCTACCTCACTTCCTCCCCTGCTCCAAACCTAGTTCTCCTTTTTTCACTGTTCTTTCCAGATCCTCTCCCAACACTTACAACCTTCCTTCGTTTTACCAACGTATTGACTGTCTTCACCCTGGAGACCTCATCCTTTGGTGCCCGTTTGGCTGCACACAGCTCATACAAGTTTCCCTTCTGGGACCTACCAGGCACTTGAGCGAAGCACAGCCTGGTGGGGCAGCCGTAATTGCCCTTCCCAATGCTGGGCCACATCAGCTTTTCACCTTTGAATACAGAAATGGCACTGCTGTGTACAGGGTCCAGCTTGGATGGAGTTAACTGGTTTCATAGCAGCCCATATCGTTCTGTGCTTTGCATCTGTGGCTAGAAGAGTGTTGATAACATACCACTGTTGTGGCTACTTCTGCACAGCGCTTGCATAGGATCAAAGCTTTCTCTCCAAGCTTCTTGTTCAGGACATGAGGAGGATCATCTCCAGTCCAAAGGACAAAGTTTAGCCAGCACAGGAGGCTCCACATGGCAAACATGGAGAAGGTGAGCATGCATCAGCATGAGTTGCAGAGGTAGCAGCCCCAGGGCCAGGGGTAGGCACCTGGCACCACATCCCAGTCACTGTCCCAGTGGAGGTCTGTGATGTGCCAGAAGTGCCCTGCCAGGGCCACAGCCAGTGGGGCAGTGCAGGAGGAGCAGGAAGGCCTTTATGTCAGACAGCGGCTGCCATGCCGTATCCCTGCCCTTCCTACCCTGAGGTCCAGCTCCACCTGCCTCAGCTCTCCAACAGCCCTGCTCACCTCCGTGGAGTCTCCTGCCCCAGCCAAACTTCATCCTTTGGGCCTTGCTACAAGGCAGATGGACCCACTAGAAGTGGTAAACCACATTCCAGCCTTCCTCTGCCCACCCCCTACTGTAGATTAGAGCAGATAATCACGTGAGAGTGTTGAGTTCTTACTATTAACTGCATGCATGTGTGAAGATTGTTTTACCACTTTTGTAGAAGTTTGGATCTTTAGTCTCTATAATTTTCAACAAAATAAACTTCTGTAGTTTGGCTAATGAAAGGACCTATTTGATAAAGCTTCTTACAGGCTCAAATATGATTAATTTACCACCGCTTATTAAATTACTGTCAGCTGAGTTGCAGTAAGTCCAGGGCTTGCTCTTAACCTAGAGTGAATGCAAAGCACCAAGGCTAAACTTAGACCAAAGAGGTCTCAGATAGGTCTTGGTACTTAGCATTTGTCACAAGATAAAAATGTACACTGAGAGCAATCACAGCTCAGATGACTAAGTGTAATTGCTTAATGACAGTAAATCGACCAGAGCTCTAAGTAGTCAGAGTTTTTGATTATCATGAGATCACAGGATAATTCAGTTGGGAAGGAAATTCAATAGGTCAGACCAGGTTGCCCAAGGCTGGACTCAAGAGCAAAACCAACCATGCAGTGATACAAACTTTAATATTTTTTACTGTATTTCCACCGTTTTGCACAGTAGCCTACCACACAGCTGCGTAACAAAGTTCTTCAGTAACAAAATGTAAAATAACAGGGTACAAAAATAAGCATTTTAACTGCTTAAGTTCTGCTTACCATGTAAGCAAGAGTACGAGTTATAACCCTCACTGGGTTTTATACCAAACTATTGCTTCCAAAGAAAAGCATGACATGCCAAAGCCTGAAGCCCGACATCTGCTGCCAGACTGCAGCGAGCTCCCCAGGGCTCCCAGCAAGTTCACTGGGGCCAGCACAGGTGCAGCAATTCTGCCATTCACGGCACACAGCAGGAGCAGACCTAACAGCACATCCTCCCTACCCGTTCCCCTTTTCCCCATTATGAAGGCTGGTTGTATAGAGATAGATGCAATCCGTGTTTACAGGACCCTCTTCAGATTTGATCTTACTAGTCATCCCAAACCATACAGCAACTGAGGATTTTCTGAGCACTGCAAGATCAATTCACGTGCAGGATTCATCATGCAGTATACTTTTCCTCCCCCTGTTTTTTTGCTTTGTGATAGTGGTTGTAATCATTATACAGATCCTTAAAGACCTCCCTTACACCTGCTGGTAGCGATGTATTTAAGAACTTGATGTCCCGTTCAATGCAAAGGTCAAGGATGCGATATATCCCTTCTGTGAGATGTTTCTTCACAGCCGGGTGCAAAGTGACCTACGAGAAGAACAAAATAGCATTAAACTTGAAGACAAAAAGGCAAGAAAACACCATTTCCACAGTCAGCATACATTAAATGCTGACAACATGTTATCCAGTGCATTAGACTACCTGGAACAGTCCATTACATAAAATCCAAGATTTTTATTTGTGCAATATTTTCCTGATTTTTGCAAACGTGTCTTGCAGAACAAGCATGCCCCTTGCAACAAAATGCACAAGAGTGCTGCTATACACATTGCTATGGAGGCAAAAACAATGATCGTCTTGGAATCACATGAAAACTCCTCAGCAGAAAAACTATAATTAAAAAACCCTAAAATACTTGCCCTGGATTACACATTTCAGTATATTCTATATGTCTCACATTAGTTGTATGCTACTAAGTCTCATTTTCAAATGAGCACTTCCTTTAAGCTACTCTCTGATTTGCATGGGGCAGTCAATCAGTTTTAACTTACCACTTAACAACTTGATATTTACCTAACAATTTGTATCTGAGGACTTCAACGTATAAGCCTTAATAAAAGAAGCCTTCAAAAAGCTCAGGAGATGTGCATTTCCTTGATCTGTTTTAACATCAGAAATCAGGCACCTTGCCTGAAGTCATGAAGGAAGCTGAAAGAATACAATGAATGACCCAGGACTCGGTGCCCTGCTCCTGCCATTACCCCTGCTCAACCCCACAACTGGCAGAAGCACCATTACAACCAGGAACATCAGTCCTCTGGAGTCCTCAGGTGCTTCAGGCTAACTGGAATTTGTCCCGTGCTCACAATCATTTGCTAAATACTTCACTGCCTGGGGGGTGCTGGCCTCTGGCATAATCGCATTATTTTTGCCGCAGAACCATGTTTTATCTTTGCTGAATCCCAAAATTAGCTTTATGCCTCCAGACCTAAGTCTCTGCACTCCAGGCCTAATGAAAATTACATAAAAATCTGTCATTAAAATTCAGATTTCTTTCTTCCTGAGGTAACTAATAAACTTTCCACTAATGAAGTGCACTCCTAATCACTGTGACAGGCTCCTGCTCTCTTTCTGCCCTAAATGTGAAATAGCTAATATATTTTATTAGACCTGCTAACATAGCTGGGAAAAACATAGAGCAGGCATTAAGGCACATAAGCCTTTATTTGGAGCTGTGATCCTGATGAGTTTGCACGTCCAAAAATTTGTCGGTCTCCCCCTCTATGTCAGTCGATCTATTGGCTGGTTTAAAATGTTATTTTAAACCATGTTTAAACGATGTTATTTCTCCCTACACCATGCACTAAAGTAACAGAACAATTGAGCACCATAACTGCCAGTGAATGCACTGGGCTGGCCTCTCCCTTCTTAGGTCAGAGAAATGACTTCAGAGAACGAGGACAGGAAAACCCACAGCTATTGACAAGATGGACCAGATGTCTCACTTGGGATAAGCAGATACCTCAGAGCTGTAGTTAATGGAACTCAATCCCTTACATCACAAATTAATCTGGACCCACGCCTTATTTGGACCATTCTTGCTCTGCAGTGCAGTTTCCTATAAACACCCTCCATTAACACTATGGGAAGCAGAACCAAAGATTTAAACAGCTGCCACTACTGGTTGGCAGTTAATTATGCCTGTAAGTGTTTTATGGTCTATATAGTTAGCACAACCAATTTGTCAAGCATTACAGAGCTCTTGATGTGAGACATTAAATGTGTGAAGAGGTATTTCACTACTGCCAAATTAAGCAATGGCTCATAGACAACAAGGGAAAAGCACTGTCAACAGTATGAAAGAGGCTAGAGATTCCACCCACTCCAGCAAGGAATCTTTCTAGATTAACACAAAATAATTCACAAGGATATTTTATTTCCTGGATGAAGAGGAAGCACCGAGGGAACTGTTACACAACTACTTTAGGAGTAAGTGACTGTTTAGACCAGTAGCTTTCATCAGTTCTAGTCCGCAGACCCTTAAAAGGGTTCCAGTAATTGTGCAGATGCCCATATAAAGATTCAAATTACCAACACGTTTTTCTCAGTTACCTTTGACAGACCCCCAGGGTCTTCAGACCACAGGCTGAAAGACACTGATCTGGACTCAGAAGAGATGAATGAGATGAATGGTTAAAGGAGTTTTTCTCTCCCTCTGCAGAGCAACATGAAAGATGTGTACGTGCCCCCTTAAGACAGGCATGCTGGGGCCTCCCCCTTCCTCCGACATCCATCAATTCTCACCAGCAAATGAGCAAATAAATCATCACCTACTTGTGATCTATCTATTCTGTCAGACAGAAAACACCCCTTTGTCACAGCGTCTGGTGGCTCACTACACCAATTTCCCCTTCCACGCCCAAAGGTTCCATGCATACATTACTGATCTGTGGTTTCAGCTATCATCCATGACTTTCTATTTCCCAGTGATAAGTATTGCACAAAACTTTCCTAGAAGTCTCATGAGAGACTGTACACTGCTAATACTGAGTAAGTGTCCTTTTAACTTGGAAAGGTCATTTGACAATTCAAGTCAGGCTTTCTGAGTAAAGGCTCTACATTCAGCAATAAAGAGATTTCAGAGATAGTTAAACAGAGCAGCAGTATTCTTAACAGTAACTTGTCCCTAGTATTTGCTGAACTACTATGTTTACTGTATAAACAACAACCAGCTTACCGGGAACATTAAATAACATGGCTAAAAACTGACATATCCCATTGTTTTGCTCCCAAACCTTGGAAAAAAGCTGGACAATAGAGAAAGACCTGAGTTTTTGGTTGGTTACATTGGTTACATCATAATCCTTCAGAAACAGCACTGGTTAGGATATTTTTGTGGTAAGAGTGCCTAAAATCAGAGACTAAAATTCCTTTTTGTATTTCAGCCCATGCCCAGGCCAGAGCCACAAATAATCAATTTGCAGGTACTTGCAACACAAGCCGCATTCAAACCCTGGTGAAATCTAAATCCATTAGGCTGAACAGAATGACAATTTTAACTTAGGTCTGGATGTGAGAAACTACTGACCTGGCTCTGACATTCATAATAGTAGCAGTAGTTGTTTTCAGCAAGGACGGGAACGATAGTTTTGGTACGGAAGGAGAATTACTGAAAAGCTAATAATTCTCTGTCTTGGTAACATTTTCTTGATTCACTTAGTCATTTAGACCAGAATAAAATTCCATGGGAATTCTTCTCCATTACTTTGCCAGATGGGGCTCTAACTGCTATCAACCCTGCGCAACTGAGACTAGCTGTGAGAAGAACCTAACTACCACATGAAGAAAAAACAACACCCAACGTGACAGAAAAGCAAAGCAGTTCTGTAAACAGGCATTGCATTGTTTTGCCTTAAAAAAAACCACAGCCCACACCTTTAGAAAGTTTTCAGGGGCTGGGTAAGAAAGATTCTCAGGAACTCTTTCTCAAAATAACCGAGAGTCTGGATCAAACCTCTATACCCATGAGGCACAGCAACTTTTATAACTTCGCAGATTTTACAAAACTTAATACAGCTGCCTTTGGAACAGGAACTCCCAAGGCAGCACAATATCATGGCACTTTCAAGACGGTTGAGGACACGTTACCTTCTGCAATTCAGTCACATACTGAGCCACAATGAAAGCAGAAAACACAGTGAAGTCCTCCATTTCTGCAGTGATATGAGTATACATCCGTTCCACTAAGCGTGCACACGTCAGTATAACTTCAAACTCATCTGTGTTGCCTAAAACAAAAAGTGAGATACAGTCTGGCATTTAAGGCTTAAAAACACTAGGAAAAAAACTAAAGGATCACCCAGCCTTCCACATGATTCTTGAACTATGAAGCCAACACCAGCTTGCGCGTTTTATCTTCTTTTCTTATCAAGCCACAGCTGAGAGGCCCCCCAAATCCCCACACCACCATACGCCTCTCTTCCAATGGTTATTTTGTAAGAGCACACTGATTCCCACTCCACATGCACTGCAAGGCAAAACGTATTGGTTATATATGCTGGAGTGCTAGAAGCAGCAGATATGGTCCCTTCCATGATTCAGTCTCAACTAGCACCATGGAGGAGAGAACCAGGAGACTGGAAAATTAAATTCTCTACCTACAGAAAGTCAGAAGAAATCTCTTACAAACAGCATAGTAAGAAAGCCTTATGATGAGATTTATTACGTGGAATACAGCAGCAGAAGCCGCAGCATCGGAGATATTTACAGTGAGACTGGAGAGATCAACCTGAGAATTTAACCTTTCAGTGGGCAGTGAAAGAAGAGAACTAACACAAACGAGGGAAGGGAAATCTAAAAATTACTTTCATGTTATCTGTTAAGAAAATGAAACAATCCTGCAAAGATAAACAGCATGTTTTTAAACTTTAGGACACCACGTACCCATAAGTTTCCTGTGACCTTTGCCTTACGTAAACATAACAGAAGCTAGTAAATTCTCAAAGTCTGGCACCAGTTTAACATACCTTTTCCACTAACATTGAGCTTTTGTTAGTATATTCCTCCATGATGCATACACACACTGACATTTGCCCACAGCTGTGTGCAACATACCAGCTGAGATAAATCTGAACGTGGAATAAACTGTAGGACATCAGTGGAAAGCTGGGAAGAAAGCCCATGAAGTCAATTTGTCTCAAAAAGTCACCACTATTAATGACAGGGTATTTGTGTCCTGACCAGCATAAAGCACAGGAGGATTACCTGAATCACTCTGAACATCTTTGACTTGGCTACTTTGACAATGCAAATTCTTTAGTAACTTCCAGTAATACATCTTTTTTTTTTTTTTTCCTTCCTTTTGAGATACTTAACTACACTAATTCCAAATCCTTGACCATACAGAGACATCATCTAATCTCGATGCTTTAGATACATGTAATGTTCTGGCTTTATGCTTAGCACAGAATGACGACAATTCCAAGTCTATAGTAAACATAGCTCCAATCTCAAGAAGCTCGATTTAGTAGGATCTATTTGGGTCTATAACTCAGACATATTAGCATGTATGACCAGAGTTCACAGCCACCATGCTTTCAGGCACAGAGGTTGAGAGGAAAAGCAGAAACTGGGCACAGCAAGCCTTACCAGTTCCTGTCTACTTGCCAGCCAGTCAGTGAAGGCTCTATTCACCTAAAGCAGTGCTGCCTGGATGCAGCTCCACAGGAGCCCCAGTTATCTTCATAAGGCCACGACACTACAAAGCTCATCCTCAATTTTACATAAACGACAGACAGGGCTAATGGTTTCAATGTCACAGATAAGTTTTGAGGACTTTGCTTCTGCTGTCAGACTGCCCTGTTCTGCATCTCCTCTTCTAAAATACACAAAATTACAGTGTGTACATATCATGCAAAAGTGGAAAAGATATGGTACCTTTGTCTCCTTTCTGACGTCCTTCATGCATGACAGAAACAACCAGACGATGGAAACTGTTCAGAAAAGACGGTGCTGCTTTCAACAGCACCTGCAAAGATGTGAAATAAAACCATCTGAGATTACGTAGTAAAGGGAGTGGAGAGGGTAGAGGTACACCATCCCATAGTCTAAGGGAAATCAGTTCCTGTGGAGGAAGCTATATAGCTTATACAGCCAGCTGTCAGGAGCAAAGTCTATTTTTCATTCTGCATCCATACAGTATCTAGCACACGAGAATCGAATTCTGGAGCAAGACTGCAGTCCTGGCCATATTCAAATATAAATAACAAGTAAACATCATAATAGAGTTACTCCAACTCTCCAAAGCAGCATTTGATTTAGAACCCTAATGTCTAGGGAATTTGTTCTTGCAGGTAGAAAACCTGTGTAGCCAGACAGGTTCACAGAATGCAGGGTCCAGTAACACTACAGATTACTGTGTGAAAACAGCCTGGATTAGGCAGCTTTCTACCACAGGGTTTTTGTAAGGGCATTTTACCAATGTGTACTGCCTTGCTTTTAGAATTTGCCATCTCCCCATCTTTAACTTTCTTCACTCTCAGTCCTAATACAAATGCATGAGGCCTCTTTCCTTTTTTCTTCCACCTCTGCCTACATACTCCATGTAGGAGTACCTCCAACTCTGTGCAAGTCCTGGCACATCTTCACTTTCCCCTGCCAGAAGGCTGACAAGAACACCAGGATGGTACAACGTTTGAAGGTCACCAACTTCTAATGTCTAAGCCCTGTTTTCGAAGGACTGCAGAATCTTGATCTCCAGCAAGAATGATGTCCTAGCGTCCGAGTCATTTATGCTTCTAGAAACCAATCATAAAAAAAGGGAAAGCTTTATTCTAATCTAGCATCAGATGTCGATAAGCAAGCTGCTGCCAAAGACCAACACTACAGGCATAAAACAAAACAGGAGAGCAACTGAAATTGTGTGATCTTGAGATTTCCAGCCTTTTAAATGATGAGCGGTACAAAGCACTTTCATACGATCAGGACAAATTATTTCAAAACCACTATTAAAACAAAAATTTCTCATCACTGGCCTCTGCGTTGGTTCTTTCTACCTTTTTCCCCTCCTCCCACCCCCTCACAGATATACCTTCGGATGACATTGCACAATAGAGAAGAGCACTTCATGGACTCCCAGGAAGATGCTGCGATAATCTGCTGCCTTCAGATGATCCAGAGGAACTGTTAGGAGAATGCTGAAAGCCAATGCCACATGGTGTGGATTCAAGAGAATCCCTTCTCCTTGCCTTAGCAGAGCTGCTACAGTCTCTAGAATAGGTACAACTATGGTGGAAATCAGTGACTGGTCCTGACAGGCCTCTTTGGTTTGCATCTACAAGAAGACAGGAAACAGATAAGGAGGAGTGCACTAGCCACCTATCACTAGCATTCGCACACCAGAGAACCACAGGGCTCTGACCTGAGTCAATGGAACCAGACTGGTACAAGCTGGACTGGCAGGGAGACTCCTGCACTTTAGCCACTTTGGTGCAACTGCACCCTGGGCAATATCATGCATTTCAAGCAAGCGCTGCTGTGAATGTGGAATTGTAACTACTCCCCAGTCCCCTGACAATCAGCACCTTTTTGCACCTCCTCATATGAATGCATTGATGCAGTTCTCTCCTTTACAAGCATGCAGACATAACAAAAAAAAGGCAGAAATTGCACGCGCACGATTCTGAGACACTGCAGAGCCAACATGAGACAAATTCTGGTCTAGCGACACCATCACCATAAGGGAAGAAAAACCTACAATACTAAGGTTTGTATGCTGTACAAATGAAGGACAGGAAACTTGGGTTTGGTTACTTTCAGTTAGGTTTCCCATTCATAATTCAGTGAATTTATATTATTATTTTTTCAATATGAGCCCTTTTTTATTTTTGTTTTGCTGCTGTTAACTTCTACTGCGATGTGGCTGACAGGAGGAAGGGCAGGAGGCTCAGACTCTCTTCTCTGCAGCCTAACAAGCTTCTCCCAAGCTCCAGAATACATGCTGCAGTCCCAGAAAATTACTGATAATCAGAAATGGATGACCTACACACTGCACTCACAGGAGATTTACTTGAGGAAGGAGAAGAAAAAGGGTCTAGACAAAAAAGTGCAGATGAATCTGGTATGGATTCGTCTAGTATCCACAACTTTTTTGTTTCTGTATGCCTCTGTTAGATGTAACCAGTACAGACTCCAACAAATAAAGGGGACAGGTAATGAAGTTACAATAAAGAGATACTTACAGCTAAAGCTGTGATTATCTGTGGGCTGGCAAACCAGAAAGCTTTCTCTTTGTCTCCACGTAATGGGCAGCTGAGCAACAATTTAATTAGCGTAACAGCCGACAATACTTCCTGCAGAAAGCAGATTGATGATCAGTCACTGGTACAAGATGCACTGGCTCCTTTCAAGTACAGAAGAGCTCTTTCAAGGGCAGTGGCAGTTTTGAGCATTACCAGAGCCTTGACACATGAAAGTCCTCCCACCAACAGATCTCTCTGGAAATCGTGAAGTAAGCAGCAGCACAATAAAATTCAGTATGCTGAGCAGCATTGGCCCAAATGTACTGCACACTACATTTATTTTAGAATCAAATTACTATACAAAAAGGCTTATGTGATTTTTAAGAAAGGAAAGTCTTCTCCTTCAACTGCCACTAGAAGACAGAGGGAAGTAGGGGGAATACAGGGACACCAGTACACTATATGCTAAGAATGCTGGATTTGGCAGCAGGGTTTTTTTTTCACTTGCTGGCTGTTATGACAGACTGATTAAAGAAACATATTACAAGCTATACTCAGGTGGCAGGAATTATAAGCATAAAGACATATCAAGAATTGATGCAGCATATCCATGTCTATTTCTGAGAAATAAGACAGAGCCAGATAAACCTCCAAGTTTCATTCTCAAGTTATTGAGCTTTCTGTGGAGGGTACAGCTGGCTTTTTTGACGAAAGCATTCCATATGCCACCACTGCTGCTTAAGCTGCTCTGAAGAAAGGCATAGTATTTAAAAAGCTACTGCATGGTATCTGATTATTACAAAGTAAAACTCTTTATACTGACGAATACCAAAAGCACAGGTGCAGTTTCAGTTTTACTTAAAAATGACACCATTTTTAAAAGTGCCTTTAACCCTGTGAAGAAGAGCCACAGACAAACAGTGGTGAAGCTCACCACTGCTAGTGACTGCTAGTGTCTGCTGTGCAAGAGCTCTGATTGGCAAGCAGAAAAAAAATTTCAACACAGCCCGTACCATCACAGCTGCGTGATTTCTGTTGACAGCACATGGAATTAAGACTGCTCAGTCTATGTCCCTAAACTGGACATAAAGTTTTTTCCAGTAGGATTACATGATCTTTCCACCTCTCTCAATTTATGTTCAGGACACATCTCAGCACAGTCAGCAAGCCCTTAACCGTGCAAATTAATTTGACCCAACCATTCAACATAAAGCAGGGAGAGGAAAAAATACTTATCAGATGTCATTCAGCTAACCAATCTTTTTCAAGATACAGAAAATTGAAGGAAGAAGCTGGCAACAAACTAAGTTCCTTTCTTACTTTAGCCTTCTGTTGCCAAATGTTCTTCATTTCCAGTCCTTGCAGCACAAGCCTCATTATGGTATAGAACTCCTCAGCAGAGCAGTTTCCCAGCAGCTGGACAAGTACCTCTGTCAGCTCTGTCTCCACACTTTGGATCACCTGGGTTGTGACTGCAGAACCTGCATATTCAAGAGACACAAGCATGTCTTAATCAATGCCCAAGACAGGGACTTCCACAGGTAAGGACAGGGTGAATCAAACCTTAAAACAGCTCTGTAGGTACCTTTTTAACACTCCAATGCAAAGAGGGCCCCATGCTTTCCCTTTACCCACACCCAGTGCAATGAATTGCTGTTCTCAGGTATTTCCTACCCTAGGGTTCACAGAGCAGTCGTCATACAGTTTCATAGTTCCAAGCATGCACAGGATTTGTGGCAATGCTTAAAGTCTTCTTCAACAGGAATCCATATTTCACTTTATTGAATACTTATTCATCACAAATTCTTAAACCTTTTAACAGTGATTAATTATGTCTCCAGGTTAAAGCACTTTACTAATCTTACACAACTAAAGCAAGGCACAGGATGAGAGACAGAAAAGTTGGCAGAAAAATTACACTAATTGACACTTTATCATGGTCCCTAGGTCTAGAGTGAAATCCCTGCCCTTACAGTGCCCTTACTGAACCCCACAACTGAAGGGCCAAAATGCAGGCCAGAGAAAAAACAGACTAAGCCTATATCTATGCATAAATTCTAGCTCAAACTCAAAATCAGATTTTCCATGGAGAGCTGTGCTGTGTTCTTAACTACCTGTTGCCAATATAAACATTGAGATCATGACTGTAGTTCGCTTGAGCAGTAGTTTCCAAAGTGAGGTGCACACGCCCCAGGGTGTCCACAAGACAATCCACTGGGGTACAAGAATTATAAATAAAATACCTTTAATAAATAAAATAAAATGTAAAAATAGTGTTTATTTCATCTTTATCTCATGCTTTCTAAACTATCTTTGTGTATCCTTTGTAATGTACATAGCATACTAGTAGAGTAGCACATGCATATAATTCATAAATAAAAATAGATTGGGAGTGTTTGCTCAATTATTTTTTTTTTTACTGATAGGTGTGTGCAATCAAAAATGTTTGGAGATCACTGCACTAGAGCACATTAGTAGTAAGTTCCACAAATTCCAACTGTTCAGAGAAGTCAAAGAGAACAGTTACGTTTATGCTGTGTTTAGTTCACCTTGCTTTCTGAATGAGACAACATAAAAGAACCATTAGGTCACACAGCTGGCAAGAGGTTTTTCATGTCATTTCTAGCTCTGGCTTTTTATTTGATGGAGATAAAGGGACTGATCTGCCAATCTCCCACAGAATTTATCAGAATTATAGGTATTCAGCATCTTTAACATTTAGGTGGCTTCCATTGTTTTATAACCTCGCCTATCAGATACAAAAATAGACAAGTATTTTACTGTAAAGTCCTCAGAGATCCTCAGATGAGACCTATCAGATCTGACCTGGTGCACATCAGCTGCTTCAGTGGTGCCTACTACACCAACTACGTGAGCAGAAGGACACTGCACCTTCGGCCCTACATCCAGAAGTATCACCACGTTCCAGTTAGTGTCAAAACACTGTACAGTAACGAGTAACTGAGGACCTCAACTGTATTAAGATGTTTGCGTCTTCCAGGAGAAGATCATTACCAAATTAGGTGGTGGCTGTGGTCCAGGTACCATGACATTGCCTCCTTGAAAATTTTCCTGTTAAGCTTTATAAAAGGATAGCCTACTGCTTTAACAGAAGTAAATAGATACAGACTTTTCAAAAAGCTGTATGTTTTGCTAAATGGCTTTTAACTCGCCTCTGCGGTGCAAAATTAGCAAAGGAAGTGGAGAAAGGGAGTTTTCATACCAGCAAGAAGCTTTTTTATGGCAAAAACAACCATGACCGCAGTTTCTTCTCCAGGATACAGCTTTGGCACTGAGCAGAAGACTGTTAGGAACTGCAACGCAGACTGAAGGAACTGCAGATTATCTCCTGCGCAGGGCAGCTCTCTCAGTATCTGGGAGTAAAACTTCTGGTACAGTTTAATACGGGGTTGCTCCAAAAACCCACTGGGCTCCTTCTGCCAGCCCTTCTTGACAGCATGGCTCAGATCTGCTTTGAGAAGAGTAGTGACAGATGGTATGAATGTCACAGGCAAAAGCTGATTTTGGGTGTTACTCTGAAGACCCTGTTCAACAGTTCTGACCATCTGCAGAACTACAGGCTCCAACAGAGCAGACAGTACATCTGTAGACTGCAGCTTCTTTTGTGGCAGCTGCTGAAGGTCGAGTGTGATGACATGACACAGTGTGGTGAATGCCGTGAGCAGTAACTGCCCAGCTGCAGGATTCCAGTTTTTCCAGCCTTTGCTTTTGGCTGCACCAACGTCTGGCTCACAGCTCACCAGGAAAGACATGAACTTTTCCAAGTTGAGCCTCACACTTTGCCTTCTTTCAACAATCATCTGAAGAAAGTTCTCCAAAAAGGCTTGGACTTCCTGGAGATACTGTGCCCAAACAGGAACAGTCAAAACATCAGTGAAGAGTTTGCTAGCTGTAAGCTGGGAGGTCACGACAGCCTCAAGAACATCGCTGGCATGAAACACCTTAAAAACAGAGTTGGCATTCCTGCCAGCTTGCAGGCACCTCAGGAGGTGGAAGCAGGTACTTAAAAACTTCAGCAATAAGGGTTTGCTGCAAGAGGCACTAGCCCTGGTATTGGCTAGCAGGGACAGCAGCACCAGAAAACACCGGGTACAGTCAGAGGGAAGAAGACTGTCTAGTTTCAGAAGGGAAGCAATTTCTAGCAAACCTAAGTAGCTTTCTAGCTGGCTTTCTTTCAGGATGAGACGGCAGCCATTTTTTGCTAACGATACTATACATTGGGCAACTTTCTCCAATGTTTTCCGAGACAAGCTGAGCTCATCCTTCAGCAGTTTGTTTTCTGATGGTCTGCAAGAAGCCAGAATTTCTTCATGCCAAGGGATATTACCCGCAGACAGCTGTTGAAGTGGCAGATCTACTGAATCCCTGGCAGCAGAGGGCAGCACCCTAGCGAACTGATGAATAAGACTGGTCAGAAAAGTACAATGCAGGACCATCATTTCTGGGAGAAAGGAGCTATGCATCAAACCAAGTGATATCTTTCCAATGCTGATGGAAGGCTCCTGGTCTGCGGCAGCTTCCTGAGCTTTGGCCAATACTAATGTCTCTAGAAGCACATTTGCAATATACTCTACATCTTTCAGGGAAAGATACGGCAACAGGATAGTCAGGTTGGAGATGACAAGGTGCCAGTGGGCCGTGGGGTAGGTAAGATCACTTATCGCGCTGATATCTCCATCCCATGGTTCAGATTCTCCCGTGCTCATGCTGGATCTCCCAGACTCCAGGATGAAAGCTGCAGCATGCTGCAAGGCCTGTAGGTCACCTTCAGTCTGCATTAAGATCATCTTAATTTTCTGAAGTGTGAGAAGTTCTAAGCAATATTTACTAGTGGAGGCAAAACTATTTGCATGTTCCATGACTCTCTCCCAGCACTGCTCCTCCACACCAGAGAGGAAAGCTGGAATGCTCCAGTGCCTTGCAGCAGATGCAGTAACAGCACCAGCAATTTCAGCTGCTGGAGACACATATTTACTGCAGCTAACACCAAACAAAGTGTCCACCTCAACCCAAGTGTAAACAAGGAGGAGAACAGAGTCACTGGCCTTTCTTAGCCAAAGGTCTGACTTCTCTTCCTCTCTTCTAGGAGCCTGCAGCAGCTCCATCAGTGGCTGGATTATTCCCTTCTGCATCTTTGTCAGCAGACTCTGAGTGCGAAGAACCACAGGGGAAGGAGTGATATCATCTAGGCTCCTCATGTTGAACAGAAAAGCGTGCAGCACCGAGCTCAGTGAGAGCAGCTTCAAGGCCATGCCAGCTGACCCTTCTACAGCAGGAATGATAAGGGTCTGGCATTTCTCCACACAGAGACACAAAATGTCCAGAATCTGGTTGGGTGGCAGTTCAAGGAGGCACTCGCGAAGCTTTCCTGTCAGGCCAGCAGAGAAGACAGGCAGCCTCAGTTCATCAGCAGCTGGCCAGCAAATGACTGTCAGCACCTCCTCAAAGAGCCGTGGGAACTGTCGTAGCTTGGAGTAAGTCTGAAACATGGTGCTGATGAGAGCCTCCTGGGGCTTCTTCGTACGCGGCTCGGAGACCTCAGCATCAATCCAAGCTGAGGCTATTAAGTCATGCAAGTCTGGCTCTACTATAAGGTGGTTTAATGACATCAAGAGCTTGAGACACCTGAACCAAGCAGGGATGGAAGCTTGGGAGTGACTCACCAACATCTGTGCTAGCTTGCGGTAAAACCCAAACTGTATCTCCTTGTGCCGGATACGGTCACTGGCAACATTATAGATATCACTGCTAAGCACCATGTTCAGAAGCTGTTCCAAAGCAAGTAGCTCTGTGCTCCAGTCCACAGGGGAGAGCATTCCCTGCTGTAGGGCAGGGAACCTGAGACAGCTAAAAAGCCTGCTGAGCATATGGAAACACGCAAGGTGGTTTTCTGCCTTACAGTACGAGTCCAGAAAGAGCTTATATAGCAGGGACACCGAACCAGCCACAACAGCTCCATGGAGGGCAGGTTCACAAAAGCCACCGCTCAGCTTGGTCTGCACTGTGTTGACTGGTAGCAAAAGACTTTTCAAAGCTCCTTTCTTCTTCACTTGGAGTTCCTGTTCTGGCAGCAGCTCCTCTTTGTAGGATGATAAAAGCTCCGGCTGGAATAACCCAGCCTGCAGCAAAGTTTCTACTTGGTTTCGTATTTCTCTGCTCAGGTGCTGACGCACGTGGTTGTCATCCGCTTGTGTCCAGCTCCTCACAGTCAGCAAGTGCCTCAGGAGCAGACATTGCTGGAGCAAGTGACTTGTCACTTGCCCAAACACACGATTTGGGTTGGTTTGCTGCCTCTGGATTAGGAGGTACTGAGCAAAGGTAAGTTGGAGGACACTGAACACCTGGGAGCCCACAGTGTTGTCAGAAGCCAGCTGCTGACATGCCAGCTTGGACAGCTTGCTGAGGAGATCAACCAAGAGCTCACACTTTGCTGTGTAAATGATGGAGAGTGAAGGAGTAGAAAGAATGCCACTGGAGCAACTCAGCACTGTGCCAATGTTTTGCTGTGTTTTTTGAGAACAGGCCTCCGATAATCTTTCATTTATGACCTGAAGAGTGAAAAAAAAAAAAACAAACAACAACAAACCCACAGTCAATTTTGCACGTAAAGACAAAGATTATTGTAATGAACCAACACCACCTTCTGTGAGCTCTGTTTGCAAGAAGGAAGCAACAGGGACCCACCAACAGCTGCCGCTGGGCCTCTCATACTGTGAGTCTCAAACTAGAAGCTCCCCTGGCCAGAACAGCGTCCCTGCATTTCTTTGCACCACAGGATGAGTGAGGAAGCCCTCCTTCAGTATGTGTGCTACCAGCAACAGCAAAGGCCAAACATCCTAACAGTTGATCCTGCAGAAAGGGAGTAGGGGTAAATTCCCTCCCTTCTTGCAAGGTCCAAACAAACGACAAAAAACCACACACAACACTTTTGTGTTGCCATTTTGACTGTCTTTGTAGCCATCCACAGATTCTGCTATTTCTGTAACCGTGAAGCTGAATAAGAAGTTATACTTTCTGGTTCAGTTCTAAACCATAACTGAAGTCTCCTCCATCCACTTTCAGCTGAGGCTAAAATAATTATATGACTAAGATCAATAATGATTTGGTGCTGCCACCATTCAGAGTCATCATAAGAAGCTGCATGATCAGCTGAACCACACATCACACTGCACAAGTACTCAAGCCAAACACACTGACGAGCCCCACAGTGAGGGAAAAATATCTCTCTCCCTAAGACTCCCAGGCAAAATGTCAGTATAAGCAGTAAATAATATAGAACAGCAGCATATAGAACTGAGCCTTTACTTACCTACTAAAATACTTAAACCAGTTCACTCTCTGATAGTTTCAAGAAGTTAAAGACAGAGAGGAAGATTAACTCTGAGGTTATTATTAGAATGCTGTGCCATTTTCAGCCTTAGCGCTGTACAAATACAAATTGTATCACAGAACAGAAAAAGAGATGTTTTTACTAGAGGTCCTAAAAGCCATCAGATTAATTATTATATATTTCATGTAACACCCTACACTGTGAGGAAGTCACACACTGTAGAAGATACACACTGCTATCCAGCATATTATAAAATATCCACAGTTTTAGTTACCTGTGCAATTGAAAAACTGAGACCAATTGTCTTCCCACTCTTTAAGAGATTCTGTAGTCTTCTACTATGGATAACGTTGTCTAAATATGCCCAGAGTTTCTCAACAACTTCATCCTCCAGTTCAAATTTCTTATTGTAGTATGAAACCAACGCATGGCTTACCCAATCAAGTAATACCTGTTAACAAAAGGGAAAAGAAGTAATCTTTAATAACCCCCAAGTGAGAACAAGACAAAAGTAGAACCTTTTCACAATTACAGCACTCGTGCCTTGAGAACTGCTCTACATCCAAGCAGAACAGCCTCTGAATGAGCAGAGAAGTCCAACCTGGTAGGTTTTAGCTAAGATCTAAATTCCTAAGAGCTTTCATTCTAAATCCAATGTTGGCCCTGTGCTCCCCTGTACCCTCCCAAGACAGCTTGCAAGAGTCAACATCCTAAGACCCTTTCATCAGGGTGTAATTCTGACAGTAGATACTGAGTAACAAACATAGCCTTTTAAATCAAAACTTAAAGAATGAGGTGGTTTTCACTTTCTGACAATTGGTAATCCTTTCACATCTTCCTCCTGGTATGTTTAAATTTACTACCTAGAAATTCAGGCCTAGGAATTTAGACTTGTACAAATTGGAAAAGGTTGAAACACATTTATTTAAATTATTGATTTCAAAGTACAATTATGATGTACGGTAGGTTTAATATTTTAAGTAACTGAAATAACCGGAATTCAAAACATGGATCTCAGATGGTGCAAACACTAGATTCCACAATACTAGGTTGGAAGAGCAGCACAAGACACCCCTCATTCGGGAAACACTGAACAGACCTTCAGGAAAAAGGGTCAAACCAAAATATTTGAGGGGAGGGTGGGCTCCAGGCATCTTCCAAGGCGATGCCCATGAATCCAGAGTGCGCTCTTTCACGCATGTAGCTACAGTCAGTTCTCGCCCTATCACCACTATGTGATATATGTGATATACCACTATATCACACTACCACCAGAAGCATCAGACTCTAGAGCAACCTGTACAGGATATAATAGACAATGCTAATGACAGCTCTGCAGACAATGGTTTCTCATCTATCCGGGAGACCTGAACGCACACACTACCCTCCCTATATGATAGACTATTCCTATCCTAAGGCAGACCTTTCTGCTGAACCTACCTGAAAGGTGATGTCATGAAACCATTTCATCCAACCACACAGAAATCAAGAGCCACCCACAATTCACTATCAGAGCTATATTTGCACCACTACGTAGGGTCAAAAGCTTAAGCAACTAGATCTGCATTTTATGAAAAAAGTTAATCCTCAACAGCAATTAATTATTGTGATTTATTTATGTTCTTTCTTTTGCTGTTTACCATTAAAAAGTACTTACTTGCTCTTTATTAGGCAGAACACACTGGTGAGAAACCCAGGCAAAACGGGCTAGTTTGATTTTGTCTTCCCATGGAGTCTTGGCACTTTTCAGCTTCAGGTAGATGCCGGAGTAGATCGCCGCCATGGGGAGACGGCACAGGGGGCCCCCGCGGGACAAGAGGCGCGACTGAAAGGCACGCCGAACAGAAGGCGGTGTGAAGAGAAGGCGGTGGGAAGGCAAGAC
>VWZL01004143.1:669851-691032 GCA_013396915.1 Stercorarius parasiticus
GGCCGGGTGTGGGAGGCTGGGGGCTGGCGGTGGGTGCTGGGGGCAGAGGGAAGGGTGTCCGGCCCGGGGAGCCCGCAGGAGCCCGAACGGGGGGGAAGCCCGGCCTTTGGCTCTGTCCTCGGGGCAAAACCAACACTGGAATTGGCAAAGCTTCACCCGTGGACGCTGAGCCGAATCTAGGTGCCGTGGAAATGGATGCAGGCTCTTCTAAAATCACAGCTGTTTCTTCTCTGCCTTCCTCCCCTGATCGCCGCCACTGCTCGGGCAAAAGCCTTCTCCGTAGCTCCTGCGGGGAGCTATTTTGCACCACCACCGCGCCGAGTCTCCATGTCAACTTGCCATGTTTGCTTGCCTGTTTTTCTGAAGGGCAGCTGCTGTGTGTGTGAAGTCCCTTGGCTCTAGGTTCTGATCTTTGTGTCAATTTATCCTTATGTTGTTTATTCTGCAATTCTGTAAACCTTAGATCAACTTAATGTCACAAAATTAAAAATTCGGTGCTTTAGTGTTGTTGGTAGACTCCAAATTTCACCTGTAGGAATAATAGATAAAAAAATGGTACTTTTCTTTCCACAACTGAGGCCTGAGACGCAGTTCCCAGTAGAACTATTCAATACTCAAGAGAGTATGCTTTTGTGGGTTGTTTTATTGTTGGGTGGTGTTTTTTTTTAAAGATTGCTTGTTCTTGGTTCTTCTCTGATGCTCACAGGTCTTTCCTCAGCCTGTTGGAAGGAAGAGACTGCTGTCCCAGCATCAGGACAGGAAGGCAGTCTTTAAAAGCAGCGTTTCCAGCGCTAGCTTTTAAGCTCTTTTTTGTGTGTCTGTACTGGTAATATTTCAAGGCTGTGGAATCTGCCTAAACCTGTACCTGAGATATAGCATAGGCAGGAAATTAATTTCCTTGGCCCAATGCTTAGCACACAGCTAACTTCCAGCTTTTCTAGGAAAGAGGAACTTGTGTTTTGTATGATAGGCCTATCCTCTGGGTTTCTTCAGTGGTTTTGGTTACTCAAAAAAATTAACCTAATATCTTCTTTTTGTGTATGTGTGCTCCAATTTGTGACACTGCAGAAGACGCTGCATTGTAGCTCTGCAGACTCCCGATGTGATCGATTTTTCTTTTCTCTTATGTATTTTGCTTATCAGTAAAAACAGTTAATAGCATTAGTATTTATTGTTCTCTCTGTCTGAGAAGAACGAGGCATCTGGGACTTCTGAACAATTCTTTCAATCTTTCTGCAGGCCTTTCTGCAGCCATGGATAGGGAATGCTATATATGTTCAGTTTGTTTCATATTTTGGAGATTTCTTCAGTAATGAGAGACGGAGCCCTAAAAGTGTCTGGAGGTTAAAATGGCAGGCTTGTCCTTTTTTTGCCTTTAAGTTTTGCATCATTGACCTGTTGTGAACTGGCTCAGCTTGAACCCAGTTAAAGGCATTTTGGCAGGCTGTCCTTATGTTTATTTTATGGTATGCTCTAATTTTGAAGGCTTGATAAAGGAC
This sequence comes from Stercorarius parasiticus, assembly GCA_013396915.1. Lineage (NCBI taxonomy): Eukaryota > Metazoa > Chordata > Aves > Charadriiformes > Stercorariidae > Stercorarius > Stercorarius parasiticus. The sequence continues at coordinate 671,351 of VWZL01004143.1, forward strand.
ATTCATAGGAGTGTTGGGTTTGCTCTTCTTGCACTTCTTGTGAATGCTTTCCCTGTTCCTGTGACATTGCTCTTTGTAAGGCTGAAGTATAAACACGAAGTGAATGAAAAAACAAAGACCTGAAAGAAAAGTAGGGGTGACAGTGTGTCCGATGCCAACAGATGTTTCTTGGTGAAGGTGCATTTCCTGTAAGGTAGTTCCTGTTCTGTCACCTGGGAGTAGGGAAAGAGGTCTCCTTGAGATACTGCTTGTAACACCCACTACTCTGACTGCCGGGAGGAGTATATAAGGTATGCGAGGGGAGCAAGAAACTGTACAGGTTGCATAAAGCAGCTGCAAACACCACCTTGCTAATCTTGGCTAAAGAAACTGGGGCTTCCCTGTTATCCCCGAAGCTCTGAAAAAGCTTGGACTTGAATCAGCTACCAGTGACTGACTGCTCCTTTCCCAGGCCCTTCTCTCTTGCTGCTAAAATGTCTGATCCTGGTGTTATAATTTGAGACTACTGGGTAACTTACTGCCTTTTGGGTTTTTTGCCTATTCTTTAACATTTACTACTTTCTATGTTGGTCATCTGCTCGTTCAGCAGCTTACAAAGGCTATCTCAGTGCTCTCTTGTTTGTCACTGTCATTTCAAAGGGTCCTCTGGAGTTCTGCATCTTTCGCACACCAGTTTTCTGTTTCTCCAATCTGTTCATGAGTTCATGAGGAATTATCTGTGCATGCATGCTGTGCCATAATGAATAAGGGTTTTCTCCTCAAATCTAACCTAGCGCAAATGGATCCTGTAACTGAAGCAAAAAAGTATGGGCAAGGATATTTCTAGATGCTCTCTCTTTGCAATTGAACCACAGACCTGAGGCTGATTTGCACAGTTTTGACTGACTAAGCCACTTCAGAAACATTTAGTTGAATCTGTTCCATGCCATTTTGGGAGTGAGTTTCTTTTGGGTTATAAGCCAAGTACAACAATCAAATGCAAACTCTCCAAAATGGTTTCTAGACCTGAAATAAGCATCCGTGAGAGCATCTCAAATATAATTAAGCTGCTACCCAAACCTAAGCTGTATAGCAGACTGCATACAGAGGCAGTAGGGTGAACCTGGGCAAGTCCCTTGTATGTGAGTCCATGCCGCGAGCTGAAATGCGGAATGGCAACATAATATATTTGTGAAGTTTAGTTCAGGGTGTGTTTTAGGAGGGTGCCAAGATGCTGATCCATCCCGGTGTCCACCCTTCTTCATGGTCTTCATTAGAATTCTATCTTTCCTACAATTTTGTGCAGGAGAAAAAGTGTTATATTTGAGGCAATTTCTTTAATTTTCTTTCTTTTGAGGCAATTCTTCTTTAATTGCAAGGAAGATGAAAAGGAAGTTTGCTTTTGGAATCGATGAAGTTGTGATTGAAACCCATGATTTTAATAGGTCTGTCTGGAAGTGCTTTGAAAGCTCCACAGCTGTTGATGCCCCTTCCCCACCCTCAACAGTTATTTCACCTGTGAGAACAAATGGAAAATAAGGTTTTCCCCAGAGAATATGGGCTTTCAATTCCCCGTATCTGTTTAAAGTAACTTTTGCTGAAACCTTGCATCCCCATCCACTTGGAACTCCACAGAGGGCTTATTGTTCTAACAAGTAGGATAAGCACTAAAGTGTGCACGGGTATTAGAAAAGGCTCATTTATGATCATATTTTTAAAGCTGACATTTTGTTAGAAATATGGCTCTTACAAGGGAGAGGAATGGGCATCCTTGTCTGTCTCTGAAAATTTGTGTTTCATTGGATTTAGCTACTGAAACCAGAAAGCATGTGCAGTTGTAGAATGTATGCAGGCCATGTGGCAGAGGGGCTGTAAGGTGTAGAACTATCTCGAGGCAGCCTGTACCTATTATTTTGACAGAATAAAATTGTTGCTTAGTTCTGCTTTATTTAAAGCCTTTTAGGTTATCTAAATATCTGTGTAAAATGGATGGCTATTGCGAAGGATTGGTGGCAGTCGGGGACTACTCAAATAGCAGGGGAGCTATTGCATTCATCTTGCTGAGGTTCTTTTATTACAAGCCAGAGGCTAAATTCTAGCATCAGGCTCCTTTTGGTGTTTGTGAGGATGGCTTTCAAAACTTATATGAAGGAAACTTCAAAGAATTATTTTTTTTAAAAAAAACTTTTGTAGGAGGGAGGTCTAGATATAAGGGAGCAGGCAAAAAAGGCAGAAGGCTCTGCTTTTGTTTTTAACCCGCCCCCCCTTTTTTTTTCTGGGGACTTAGCTGACTGAAGGTCCAGAAGTGTGGCTCTAACCTTTAAGTTCAGGTGATAAGCTATTGCTTCTTGGACTCCCCAAATAGGTAAAAAAGTTGTGCTATTTAAAGCATTATGATTCTGAAATTTCCTTCCTGTATGTTAATTTCTCATTCCCTTGACTCTTTTGGTATCATCTTGTTGGTTGGTCAAGCAGAGGAATCAGAAAATGACTGAAGAATACCCAAACTGCTACTGTAAAAAATCTGTAAAATTTTTGTTGTGAGTTAATTTTTCACAAAATCAAATACTTCAGCTCACCACTGCAGCTTTAGTCTAGAATCCTCAAGTATTTTGGATTCCTTGGTGAAATTAGTAGAATTAGGCAGCGAAGTAATTTTGTGGATCTGATTTAAAGTGTGTAGTTACTGAGAGGCACACGCCTAAAGGTTTTGTTTCATAATTCAGTAACGAAGTTGTTTGACTTCAGCAATGAAAATATTGAGCCGTTTGTTTTCTGTCAGCTTTAGCATATACAGCAAGAGCCCCATCATCTCTTTCTTTTCTTTTGAGGTCATGAAACGCGTACGCACAGAACAGATTCAGATGGCAGTGTCCTGCTACCTCAAGCGCCGTCAGTATGTGGACTCAGAAGGTCCCCTAAAACAAGGGCTGAGGCTGTGTCAGACTGCTGAAGAGATGGCAGCTAATCTCACAGGTAATCCTATCATATTTTCCATCTGTGCTTCTTGGCAGAATTGTGGCAAGTGTGAGTATGTGTATTGGTAACTATGTGAATTTGTCTGCACGTGTGGACAGCTCTTCTTTTGAAATAAAGAAATTTCCCAGTGTGAAGTTAGCATGAGTTACAAATTTCTGAAGAGTGAATATGTGGATGAAAGTGTAAAAAGGTGAGATTCGTGGTCTGTGTATCAGCAGGCTGAAATACCAGGTCGTGGTAGTGGAAAATGCGTATGTTGTATCCCAAAGAACATGAGGTCTGGTGAGTAGTGGTGCTTTGGGATGGAGGCGAGAAGAACGTACATGAGGAATTAAGTAGAAGCAGGAAATTCTGTTGTACCTTTGTACTCCAGGAGAGCTGTATCATCTGAAATGGAAGTGATACATGCCGTTTCTTTCTCTGTCCTTGTCAACTTTCTAGTTGTGAAAGCTCTGCTTTGTCACCTGAAAAAAACACCCCTTTAGTGGATGAGACAGTTTTTCCTTCCATGCCCTTTCTTCTCTTTCTTAAAGGCTTCTGAATACTGCTACGGTACCTGCTTTTAAAATCCTGTCTGCCGCAGTCTTCATTGTAATTATTATTTTTGTTATAACAAACTATGCTATTGCTTGAGCACATGCAAATATTGAACAGATGCAAGCAACGTGGAGGTGATAAAGATGAAATTTACTGGTAAAAGTAATAGAAAATTCTGGGCTGACCTTTGAGTGAAAATGCACAGAGGAAATGCTTTCTGGTAATGAAACTGCTTAGACTGTGACTAAGACAGGTGGAGACGTTAGTTACTTGTGATACAGCTTGATTTGACAAAAGTGTCAGTTGCTGTATAACTCTGTGCTTGTAGCTAGATAAGACTGGATGCCAAAATAGCTCTTTCCACCTCTAGAATATTTTGCCATAGTTAGAATCCAGAGATGAGTGACTTGTGGGTAAGTGTGCAGGCTGACATTCTCAGGGGCCTAGAGGAAATTGGGTAATATTTTGTTATTAGAAGTGACTTATATCTTTTTAGTACTTTTAGTTTTCTTGCTGTTTTCAGAGTAACTATTGGAAGTTTGTTACAGATCCCTGAAATAATACTGGGGCAGATGGGAAAAGAATGAAACCAAAGTAAAATGCTGAGTTGTTTTTGATGGGAGACTTTACGGGAGAGGTCGGTAGAAAGGTCAGTGTTGAAACAGGATTAGAACTTGGGACCAATCCATACCAGGAGGACACAAGAGTATCTGAAGTAAGAGACGAATTGGATTGCAAGCCCTTGCATTCACATATGGCATCATGCAGAAAAAAAAAAGTTTCACTAAAGGGTGTGAATGAGTGTGTGATTGGGTTTTGTCTTTTTACTAATCATCCACCAAATGTTATTACTAAATTCTTCTTATTGGTCTGTATCTCTTTGCCAGTGCAAGGGTTTTGTGGCTGGTGATTCAGAACTTAGTCATCAGTTTTCATTAGAACTGAAAGTGGTCTGCTCTCATGTATTCAGCTGCTTACTAATTCTTTTTGTCAGACATCCTCGTAGTAAGCTGTCAGTGAGTATGCTGCAGTTCCATGAATGACTGTTGAAAAAGAAAAACCCAGCTTGTACTTATTCTGACGACAGAGGCTGAAAATACTTTTTGCTGCAGTCATCTTAGTTTTGCAAACTGAATAAAAACTGACCAGATTCTAAAGCCTGCATTGCTTTATTTTGGGGAAAGTGATCAAATATTTTTTTTCTGAAGATGTTTTGCTTGTTCCTTAGTAAAACTCACTTTGCTTTTTCTGTTCAGCTCTTTTCTTTTGTTTGATTTTTAAATTAGTCAGCCTATATAAATGGGAGAGTTACTTCTGTTTTCAATTCTGTGATTTCTTCTTTCACAGTGAAAAGTGTCCTCCAGTTTTGGTTTTAAATAGTTTTCTCAGTTTTAGCTCAGCATTTGTTTTTGTCATCTTCCAGAGTCTCTTCAGTTCAGCCCTTCTCCATTGCTTCATATACTTGCTGTATCTGCACAGGTCTGTTTTCACAGAATCTAGAGCAGCCCGGGTTGGAAGGGACCTCGAAAGATCATCTGGTCCAACCTTTTGTGGGAAAAGGAGCCCAGATGAGATTATCTAGCAGCCTGTCCGATTGCATCTGCAGTAAAATACAGCACAGAGCTTCCTTGTGTCTAAACCATATTTCTGTAGAAAACTAGAAGAATATTTGAGGACAGAATGAGTGACTAAGAACATGTTCTTCTAATACTGCCCATAGTATGCTATCAATACATAGGACTATCTGAAATAATGTAAAATTATACGTCGTCACACTCACGTAGAAGAGGAATTGGTTGCTGTTCAACAGCATTTACAGTTAGCCCCACATTTGTTAGCTGGAAGCAATGCTGCTCACAGTCAATGCACAAACCAGGAGGGTACTGTCAACATCCCTGAGTTAGGAGCGAGTTCCTTTGAATTTGGTATCAGGTCACATAGCTGACTGCAATTACTGGAAGTGAAGTCAAGGAGCAGATGTTTCCAATAGATGTTTTTATGACCACCGAGGAAGGTGGAAAAGAAGCTATTGTAGATTTATTAATGTATAAGAAGGATATGGCTAGTGTTTTATTTCCACCAGGAGGAAAACATGCCTGAAATTTTACTCTTGATTTGGAATCAGTTGAGCTCTTGATCCTTGTTGCAGTTCTGGTTGGTGTAAAGTTTTGGGAAGGAAAAGAATGAGAATTTGAACTTGTTATTACTGTCTGGTATGTACGCTTCATTTGCCATTTGCTTGATGGTATCATTACTGAAAGAGTCAGGGCACAATGATTGCCTAGTCAGACTGTTCCAGGGTAGGTAGCCAAAGATGATGTTCCTCTTTGAAGCATGAAGAACATCTTAATTTTTGGAATTAAGTTGCTTGTGCAGAAGAAGTTTTATAGGTGGCATGGAGGGAGCACTTCATAAAGCCACGGACAGTAAGTTGTGTTTGCATGGCACGAGCAAGGTAGCAAGTCACTCCCATTCCTGCTGAAACGAGGCCACCAGAACTCTGTGAAGAGCTGACCCTTGTACGTAACCTTGTGACGTAGCATAAAAGACAGGCCCTCATATTTCTGTTTTTCTCTGCTTTTACAGTGAGTAGTATGAATGACACTGAAAACTGTCACTAAGCATTTTTGAGCTAGTGCATGCATGCAGTTTACTTTCTTTTGCTGAATATCGATTATATTAAATTTTCAGTCCAAATAGCAGAGTTTTTTCTTTAGTTGTTAAGTAATATTGTTATGTGAGCCTGGAGTTCTTACCAGCTTTGAGTTTCTGAAGCAGCCAGGCTCTAGAAAGCACAGTGTATCTGTACCTTTCAACAGGTTGTATTTGCTAAACTGATTTGAGAGAAGATCGGGAATTGGTGCTGGAATCTGTATTGTTTTTTTTCTGGTGAGGGGATGATGAGCACAGCCCAGCTGTCTGTTTCCAAAGCTCAATTCAGGTTGCCCTGCAGAGTTGGTAAACATCCCTCCTGTATTTCCATAAGCTCCAGGAAGATAGACCTGTATCTTACCAGAGAGAGAGAAGGAGGGGAGAATAGTGACAGGCTGCCTGTATGTACACCACGTGCTGATCTCTTTCTAATTAGAAGCATTGAGACAAGCTGGAGGCTGGCCTATCTCTCTTTAGCATGTGAACATTTGATGATGTTGTTTATAGACTGCCAGAGCTGTCAGAGTTGTGCCTCTATGCGCGAGCCAAATGCTGGAACAAAAAGTGATCAACTGGGAGCAGGAAGGCAAAGAGAGAGGATGGAAAGCAGTGGGGGGCGGGGGAGACTGAAAGAAGTCGAAGGAGTTGAAAGCAAGAGTAATGAAAATAGGGTTTGTGGAGGGGAAAACAGTTATGAATTGAAAAAAAAAATCAGGAAAGGAAAACAGTGAAATTCCTTGCCTTGCTTACGCTTCTTAGAAGAGCAGACGAATAAACGTATTGGTTATAATCTTGTAACTTGTGTTTCTAATCACTGGTATTTGTATATGCTTAGTGTATGTTGGTGGGTGTCTGTAAACTTGCACAAAATTCCCTGTTGGATTCTGAGAGGTTAGCAGAAGAGCAAATGTTTGGTGCCAGAGAAGAAGCAGCCAATTCCTTTTCTAAATAGTTCAGAACCACTTTTATCTGAGTTGATACTGGTTCTGAAAATCAGTTAAACACTACCTCAGGAGACCATAACAACTGGGTTTGTGGTCAGATACCAGCTGCCCTTTAACCTAAAATCCTGAGGGAAGAGGACACATTTTGATTAAAAACTACTAAGTGTTTGCTTAGAGATTCAGTGTGTTTTCACCACCATCTCCGGGAGACTAGTAAATTGATGATTATCACTTGTTGTAAATGCTAATGATTGGGACAAGGCATTTCAGACTCTGAGGTAGTGTCACTGCAGGCATTCTGTCCATGATGGTTGGTGGGTCCCACTGAAAAAGAAACTTTGTTCTGGAGAAAGTTGTAGATTGCTTTCTTCATCTTTTGCGAGTGCAAAGTAGTAAAACCACTGAGTATCTTGTAAAACTGTTAAGGGATCTGTGACAGTGTTACTCTGAATTTCTTGGGAACTTACGGTTGTGTTTGAAAACTTAAAAATGTATTCTGGGGGGAGCAGGTGAGTTGCTGAGGTTTTTAGTTTGGTTTTTTTAAAGCTTTCAGTATACTTTCTCATTCATGGTCTGTGTAGGTTGTTTAATGCCATGTTTAGGTGCTTGGGACTATGTCATCCCTGGACAGTTTGAAAGATGAAATGTTGTCTTGGTGGCTGCATTACCTTGAATTTTATGAGATGCTTTGTTTCCAGACATACATGCAAAACTCCTTAAATCCCTATTTAATGTTTACTTATTTTATTTCACAGTCCAATCTGAATCTGGTTGTGCCAACGTTGTGTCTGCAGCTCCCTGCCTGGCAGAGCCACAGCAATATGAAGTACAATTCGGACGATTACGCAATTTTCTCACAGGTAAATATCAGGAAGCAAGGAAGAGCAAAGTAGATGATTTTTTTTTAATTGTTGTTTTCTGTGTACTGAGTACCTCTGGCTTTTGTAGATAGCTGACTGCCCTTTCTTGTTCAAGCATTTGGTGTTTGTAGATCTAGACAACGACATACATATACAGGACAAGAGGGAAGATGATAATGTTTTATGTGAAAGGCAGGTAACTTAGAAATGAGTGTAGTTCTCTGCTGTCTCTTAGTTTAGGGCTTTTAATTTTATTTATAATTGACTTATTTTTATGATGGTCTAGATTTTTAGGGGAGAATTTGTTCCCTTAAATTTATCTGTACTGGCTTTGAGACTGGAGCTCTGTGACTGAAAGAAAAAAAATTCTCATTCTGTAGTGTGATGTAGAAGAAAATCAAGGTATTTTTTTAATTATTTTTTAGTAAATAATTTTTTAAAAAAAGGGTACTCCTGGGAATGTCCTTATTTCTTCTATGAGTCCCAAATGTGGGAAACAGAAAGCAGATAGGATTTTCAGATAATAGTACCAAGGAAGGCAAGGTTGCCACTCCTCCTGCCTTTGAGCATATCTACATTTATCCAGTGTAGGGATTTGATCCCAGTGCGCATAATACCAGGATTAATATTCCTGATAGTTGTTGAAGGGAAAGGGAAGGAGGCAGGCAGGAAGGCAGAAGCAGAAAATAGTGAAGTCTTAGCCTTGCCACCTAGAGCAGTTCAATACCATTGCACTTTAGTATTGGAGGTGAATCCGCATGATTTAATAGATTTTTGAGAATTATGATTGCTCTGTTCAGTGGCTTAAATACCACTTGGAGAAGTGCTAAGAATGTTTTTGGTGTTCAGGTCAACTGTTTTCATATTTTTTGTCCCTCTTGCTCAGTGTTGATTTCTCACACACGTGAACTGCTGCTGTTTCTACAAGGGAGTAACTTGCCAGCCAGCCACAAGGCACTGCAGGACACTTCCCATTTCTGTGATGCCTCGCCCGAGGGGCACTGAGGAGTGGGCAGGGGCCTAGGACCAATGAATAATTTAGGATTACTCTAGAGGTCTGTAGTTCAACTAGCTGCTCAAAGCAGGGAAAGGCCAGAGTTTGATCAGGTGGCTCAGGGCCTTGTCCAGCCAGGTTTTGAAAAATCAGAAAGGGCAGAGATTGATCTGCACCTCTGGGCCCCAGCTGCAGGGCTGAGCAATTTGGTGAGAATTTCCCTTGCAGCAGCTTGCCTCTTGTCCTTTCACTGAGCACATCGGAGAAGAGGCTGGCTCCTTTTCCTCCATAACATCCCCCTGGGTACTGAAGGCAGCAGTTGGATACCCCCCTATTCTTCTCTAGGATAGGCATACCCACCTCCCGTAACCTTTCTTCACATGTTCCTCAGGAATGTTTTCTTTGTTCCTGTTTCTGACAGCTTCCCATCTCTTTCCTTTTTCCCCCGCTTCAGAGTGAGGTCCTTCCTCTTGTTGCATTTCTGGACTAGAGCACCTGCTGGCTGCTTGGAGCTTTTACTACATACAGACCACTGGTTTCGCTAGCTGTGGCCCAGTTTCAGTGGGACAGAAAGGAGAATGATGCCTAAGTATGCAAATATACGCCCTGCACTCTCACTGTAGTTACTCCTATAGAAATGGGAGAGAGGCAAAGTGTGGACCAGCGAAAGTCTGGGAGAGTGCTCAACAGGAGAGGAAAAGTAACCTCATGGAAAGGGGAAAAAAAGAATACGTGTTGATGAGCGGCAGGAGGGAAGAACAAGTTGAAAAGAAGCAATGCCATTTGAGGACCAGCAATGCCTATTTTGTTGCAGTGATTTGGTCCTCTGGTACCTTGTTATTCTGTCCCTGTGTGCTGCCATAGCGTTCTGTGGCAGGGCTCCGCTCCTTACAGCTCCCTGCAGCTGCCTGAATGTGGGAGGGAAAACAGCCCCGAGAAGCTGATGCAGGAGGGGTGGAGCTGTTGCAGGGACTAGTCTCTGCAAGGTACAGCACAGCCTAATCGAGAGTTTGTTACACTGTGGACTAGGAATTACTGCTGGGATTTGCTTTGACAGAGAGAGGAGGGGGGAGAGAGAGAGAGCGTGCACATGAGCAGCCACAGAAATAAAACAGGACCACAGCATACTGCAATGCATTTTGGAAACTGTAGCTTCATTTCCCGTGAAGACAAATCATTTCCATCCAAAGCATCACATGCAAGTGTTATTGAAGCTGAAAGGAAAAAAAGCCACCAAAGTTCAGTCTTGCACAAGCTAGGTAAATAATTTTGACTTAAACATGTTAAATAGTATTTTAAATTTCTGAAGTCCATTTATTGCAATAAGCAGAGGGCATAAATACATAGGGGAAGAATTCAGCTGTTGTGTAGTTTGAGGTGGTAACTTAATAGCTGGCCCATACCTAAAAAGAGTTTTGAAATCTCTACATTTTGTTTTGACAGCACACTTCACTGACTTGAAAATCTTTCTTTGGATCTGTAATAGGAACTGTGTATCCCCTTTAGGTGACAGAAGAGGTTCATGTAGATGCGCCAACAAAAGTCTCCTCTTGCTTGCTCTCTTGATGCCACTGTCAAGGCTTTTTGCAGTAATTGTCCTTGTTCTGTTTTATTCCCAGTAGAATGTGGATTGAGAAATCATTCAAAGTTTTTTTTTTTTAATTTTTTTTTATATAGATTCAGATTCTCAGCACAGCCATGAAGTGATGCCTCTTCTGTATCCCCTCTTCGTCTACCTCCATCTGAACATGGTCCAGAATGGCCTAAAAAGCACAGTGGACAGTTTTTACAGCCGCTTCCATGGCATGTTCTTGCAGAATGCCAGCCAGAAGGATATCATTGAGCAGTTGCAGACTACCATGACTATTCAAGATATCCTGTCCAACTTGAAGCTCCGGGCTTTTCTGGACAACAAGTATGTCATCCGCCTTCAAGAGGACAGCTACAACTACCTTCTTCGCTACCTCCAAAGTGACAACAACAACGCCCTGTGCAAAGTCCTGACCTTGCACATTCACCTGGATGTGCAGCCCGCCAAGAGGACTGACTACCAGCTCTACGCCGGTGGGAGCTCCTCGCGCAACGAGAGCAACGGCCTGGAACCCAGTGACGTGCCGGCTTCCATTCTGCAGAACGAGGCAGCGCTGGATTTACTGCAGGACAGCATTAAACGTGTCAAGGATGGGCCCCCTTCCTTAACGACCATCTGTTTCTATGCCTTCTATAACACGGAGCAGTTGCTGAACACTGCAGAGATTTCACCAAATAGCAAGCTGCTCGCTGCTGGGTTTGATAATTCATGTGTGAAGCTGTGGAGCCTGCGTTCCAGGAAGTTAAAATCTGAGCCCCACCTCGTTGATGTGTCCCGCATCCGCCTGGCTTGTGACATCCTGGATGAGGAGGTCTGGATACTTTTTTTTTTTTTTACCCTACCCTTTCTGCTGAGGATTTTGGGCATGCATTGTGGAGTATCTAGTTATGTCTTAAAGGACTGTGAGGCTGTTCCACAACTTTTCTGCCTTGACGCACAAATTTTGTAGCCTGCTCTTGTCCTTGTTCTTTCCCACAGTGGTTGTAAATGCTGCACTGAGGTGCACTGAGTTTGTGCTCGGCTCGTAGTTTGTTAGTCCTGGGTGCTGATGTCCTTCCTCCAGCTGTCCTTGAACAGATGACAGTACACAGGCAGCCCAGAGAAGGCTCCCTTCCCTGAGGAGCCTTCTTATGGATGGGAAGATGAAAAAAGGAAATGCGAACAGTAAAAACACACTGTGGTGGATGAAAATTAAAAGGAAACTGGCTCAGAACAACCAGTCAGAAGGGTGGAGAGAAGGGTAGAGAGGCAGGAAGAAGAAAATAAAAGACAAAGTAAGGAAAGAGACAAAGGAGGCTGGTCTGAGACCTCGGGAAAGAGGAGGGGTGCCTAAGCGCAAAACTATATTTAAGGAATCATCTGACCCAGAGGTGAAGAGTTATCATGGAAAAATTACGCAAAATGTCTCTGTTAAGGAATCTGTGGTGTAGAAACTTCAGAGGCTTCCCACTCTAGAGTGATGGAGACAAGGACAGGGATGTGTGTGCCTTCACGTGCCAGGCTAGATAGCATCTTCTAGTTTACTTTTTTTTTTGCCTTCTAGTCACGCCCTTCCTCCCCTTTCGCCACAGCTGCGCACATAGCATCTTGTATTTGGTTAGAGATCAGAATTTGTGACTCTTCCTTTGTTTAATCACTCCTCTCTTGAAGAAGGAAAAAAAAAAAGCCTCATTTGTTCTTGTGTTGAGCATTTAGCAGGAGAAACATCCTTTTTTCCACTGTTTTTTCTTCTTCTCATAAAAAGTACCTAGTGGCAGGGTTCTGTTTATTTTGGAAGGGTGCAGAGAGCTTGCTGGATGAAGGGATCTATGGTTAGGTATTGCTTTGTTAGTCAGCTTGAGAACTAGAGGCAGGCATCCAGGTGAGATAGCACAGTGGCATGCTCACCTCTTCCCAGGTTAACCCTTTCTGCAGAGTGAGCAGGTAAGTGGGTCAGACCAGCCTGACATGGAACTATGGACTTGTTTTCATTATAAGCTGCAAGAGTTCATAGCACACGTGACTGTGTGTGCTGCCTGTCATGGAAACCAAATGTCAATAACCTGTGATAGGGGAGAATTTCTCTGGTAAATCAGCAGGTCACCTCCTTTGCCTCCAGACTATAGAAAAGTGAGATATTGCCAGGTTATCAGGAGTGTGTATTAGCTTTCTTTGGTACGTAGGCACATACTTGTATATCGTATGTGTGTTATGAAACAGCTGTGGAAGCTTGAGTACAAATGTCTCTCGTTGGCTATTTAATATTTCATGTGTCCTGCAGTATTTATGCACAGGTCTAAAATCAAAAACTGGTCAAAGACCAGCACAGATCAAAGTCATTGCCCTGAATAACTTCCACCACTGACAAAACAAATAGTGACCTGATCAGGAGTTCAAAGTTAGGGGAGGATACCAGCCTGAACACACTGCTGGTTATGTGTCCTGAATGCAAATGAAAGCCTATGGACTACAAAGGAAATGAATTCCAGTATCTGGAAGCCCTCAGTGAAAATACACAGGCACCCCCAGGGTCGCAGGTGGGAACAGACCAGCACCCGCTTGGGTGCCATGGGAGTACAAGCCACAGATACAGAATAACTCGTGAGGATGTTAAACTTGGCTGGGTTACAGTAAGATTTCTTCATATTGTTTGTTTTAGTTGATTTCTCTATTGTGTAATTAGCTTTGGATACTCTATTTAAATAGTAGTGCCTGAAATAATTAATCCTCAGATTGGTTTTTGATTTGCTGCAAGTAAATAGATCTGTCTGTTTATGAAGATATAGAGGTCTAAAAGTGAGAGTTTCAGTGGTGGCAGTTTCACGGTGGCATTACAACTAGAGTTTATTAACTCTTTTTGTATGTATATAACAATGAGGTTGAGACTTGGCATTAAGTGTTGGGGAATGATGTGTTTTCCTAGTCTATGTAAAGCTTTTGTGTCAGTAAGGGCAAAGTCATCTACTGGGTGTAGTTTTAATTAATTTTGCTCACTGTGATGCCCCAGTGCGCTTCATGAGTTGTTTTGCTTCTTGGAAATAGGAGAGTCTTCATCTTTGGGGATAAAGTAATTCTGTTTTCTTTATAGTGGCATCTCACAAATGCCACTTTGTAGTCTGTCTTAATTAACGTCTGGTATAAAAATGCAGTTTTGCAGCTGGGCAAATGGTTGTGGTGTTTCTCTCTGCAATTTTGCCATTCTTATCGCTGGTACTACATAAATCAACAACAGAAAATAATACTCTCAACTATTGAGAGTGGCCACCTTTAAATTCTGTGAAGACTAAGACTTGGCCCCATTCAGCTCTGCTTCTAAGATCTGCTTTTGAGTGGCAGTGGTTCTTCAAGTAGTAGTGAGCAGGGATGATGCTGACACCTTGGTGGATGGCAGATGGGAGGGAATTCTGGAAGGAGCAGTAAGAAATGTCCTGTAAAGAGAGCCATGGTATCTAGTCCCTTATCTTTCCCTCTTAGATCCCTACTGTAGGCAGGTAAGAGATCTTCCCTTTTGACATCTTAAGAGCACTGCAGGATGAGAGATGATGACACCCAGGGAAACCTGTTACTGGTTAGGAGGAAAAAAAAAAAAGGCGGGGTGTGTGAAATGTTTTTTTTGTTTTGTTTTTTTAAAAGTTATCATTGTTACTTTTTGAGGCTCACTTTTGAGATTTGCTGGGTGGAAGATCAAGATAATTTTTGTCAGCTAGATAGTGTTTGCAGCTCTCAAGGTTAAATGTATTGGCAGTAAATTTTTCTGGGTCCAGATGGCTGTCATGCGAAATCCATTACTGATTTAAGTAATAGCTGAGGAGTTGGGCAGTCTGTCCATAGGTGTATCATTTGGAAGGTGTCCTGTGTAACAAAATTAGATGTTTTTGTTCTTTTTAGTTTCTTAATAATACAATTTTCTTGGAATCTTGTACTTGCTCAGGAAGATCTCCTGTTCACTGTTGAAGAGTAATATTATTTTTTTGGCTCATTTTAGTGTGTTTTCCCATTCTGTCCTATTACTTAAAAATCTGTTTTGATAGTTCTTCTTTTCAAAATGGATATCTGGTTAGTGCCCCGTGGTATGTTCTATTCAGTGAGTGAAACTGGAATCATAAAAAAATATGAAGAGAGATTCCCTGCCTCCCTGCTGATTTATAACACAGGTTGTAACCTTTCTATAGCTGCTGTAAAGGCTCACCTACATGGTAGTAGCTGTGGAATGCAAGGAAGTGTGCTTGATCTGACAAAGAAATGAAGCTTCATTCTGCAAGGTAGTAATTTAGTGGCTGAACTTCCAGCTGCTTTGTTAATCTGGTCAGCAGACTAACTTGGATAGGGAGGAAACGGAAAAATTTAGTGACTCAGAAGCATTATAGGTGTACTGTCTTTGGTGAGCTGTAACAGCAGTGTGCAGTTGTTATGCTAAGTGGGTGTCAAACAGGAGTCGAAGATAAGATTTGCTACCTGTGACCGTATAGTAGCGTGGTTTTGCATGCTGCAGAAGGCATTGTCAAATAAGCTGCCACTGTAATACAAAAAAAGAAGAGTAGGTCCTTGTAAGAGAGAAAGAGTATGTGCTTGCAGACAGCCCAAGAAGCCATGTATGAATTTGAAGGCATAAAATTAAGTACCTGCACTTGCAGAATTTACAGAAACTGTAGTACAACATAAGTAACTTGAATGGGCTTCCACTGGTAACTTTTCAAGAATCTTATGGTCATAATTAAATAGTATAAAATGCTGCAGGTATCAGCCTCTCTCCTTTAATGTGGTAACATAGCCTAGAGATGCTGTGGATTCCAGCAAGCAATGCTCTATCTGAGGTAGAAAAAGCAATCTGAATAAGAATGGGGCTTTGCATGCTAGAGCCTGCAATTTCTCTCTGCCTCACCTCCACAGTAGAGATGAAGTTGGCTGCCTGCCACATCATAAAACTCCCATGGGCACTGACTGCTCTGAAGAGAATTAGCATTGCTAAACACAGCTTGCTGCCCACCACTAAACATGCAGCTGAGATGGGAGAAAGGCGGCAAGCTAGCTAAGCCAGAGTTTGCTCGCCGACGTGATATTTTAAACCACTGGAGGAGAAGGGCTTTCAGGGCTATTGCTAAGTCTGAAGCAAAATTGTCTGTGGGTCCTGAGGTCGGAGGGGTGGGAGATGTGATGTCAGCCAAGAGAGCTGCTCACAATGAACTGACTTCTGCTGGTCATCAGCAGTCCAGCAGCCCTGGGGAATTGGTTTCCTCTCGGGGCAGGAAGTGCTCCTTTGGCAGGAAACGGGCCAGTTTGTGATGATAAAAGTTAAAGGGGCTGCTCACAAACAAAAGGGCATTGTGTTGAATTTGATGCCCAGAGATTGTCTGCGGATGAGTGTTACTGATTCAGTATTGAGGAAAACTGCCTACCTGACAGCCCTGAAGAAAGGTGGTCTCAAGCTTAAGGTCTCACACAGGTGCACCCCAAGCCATGGTTATCTCACACACTGTCAGTGAGACCCCAGGTTTTTGGGCAAAGACAAGCGCTCTCTTGAGATTTGTTGGAAATTGTGCAGTCTATAGCCTTTGATTGTCAAGAGATGCTACTTCAGTATACTTTCAGAGACTCTTACGCTCCATTGGGAGATTCCTTTAGCACAGCTCATTGAACAGTCTTTAAATGTGAAAGCCTTTACTTGTTGACTATGTCCTGGTACTTGAATTGGAGAATTACAGGATGAAAAGGTTACCAGTGCCGTCCTTTCTGTGATTATTCATCTTCTCCTGCCCTAAAATAGATCCTTTCACCTAAATAAGCTGCATACATTTGCTGTTCTTGAAGGGTGAGGATGTGAAAGCATCCAGATGGAGCTTGCATGGATATAGATGTTACAGCCTTACTGGATTTCTGTTCACATGTGGGACTAAGAAGGAATGTCCGGCAGACAGCGTGTCAAATATGCTTTGTCTTTCCATCTCCTGCCTTTTGTTTAAGACATCTGTGTTTCTTTTTCTCTGCTGTGAGATTCACTTCCAATAATGACCACACCAAAAGAGCAGATGCCAAGATCTGTTTCAACATCTTAGCCAAAAGTTTAGTAGAGAGCGGATAGGGAATAAGCATATGTTTTAGCAAGTGGAAAAATGTCATAAAGTACTACTTCTTTTTTTTTTTTTCCCCTATTTGCGTACAATCCCAGGTTAAGGTGCCTTCTGGAGTGAGCACGAGGCTACCCACAATGAAGATAAAACCTTTACATAAAGTCTTATCTCCCCATCTCTTTCAGCATTAACTTGGATGTAGCAAATGCGCTCGCAATGTTTGTGTCTTAGAGTTGCACAAAATGTGCCACGTCTAAAATAACTTCTTTAGTATTAATACATGCCTGTTTTCCTCATGGTGGTTCCTGTATTTGTGGAACAGATAAACATGCTTTCCTTTCTTGTTTCTTTTTCTCCTCCCCTAACCAGGAGGAAGAGGACGACAGTGCAGGCACAGAAATGAAGATCCTGAGAGGACATTGTGGACCTGTGTATAGCACGAGGTTCCTTTCAGACAGTTCAGGACTCTTATCTTGTTCTGAGGACATGTCCATCAGATACTGGGACCTCGGAAGTTTTACAAACACTGTGTTGTACCAAGGACATGCCTATCCTGTCTGGGATTTGGATATTAGCCCCTGCAGCCTGTACTTCGCCAGTGGCTCCCATGATCGCACTGCAAGGCTCTGGTCATTTGATCGGACGTACCCACTGCGAATATATGCAGGCCATTTGGCGGACGTAGACTGTGTCAAGTTCCACCCCAATTCCAACTACTTAGCGACGGGCTCCACAGACAAAACTGTGCGCTTGTGGAGCACTCAGCAAGGCAACTCGGTGCGTCTTTTCACTGGGCACCGTGGCCCCGTGCTAGCGCTTGCCTTTTCTCCCAATGGTAAGTACCTGGCATCAGCAGGTGAAGACCAGCGGCTAAAGCTTTGGGACTTGGCCTCAGGAACTCTTTATAAAGAACTGAGGGGGCACACGGACAACATAACCAGCCTTACTTTTAGCCCTGACAGTAGCTTAATTGCTTCGGCGTCGATGGACAATTCAGTCCGGGTCTGGGACATTCGGAACACTTACTGCAATGCTCCAGCAGATGGGTCTTCCAGTGAACTGGTTGGTGTATATACCGGACAAATGAATAATGTACTGAGCGTACAGTTTATGGCCTGTAATCTTCTTCTAGTGACTGGAATTGCACAAGAAAATCAGGAACATTAATTATTATTTTTTTTCTTAGGGAAATGGGTGGGTGTATTGAACGCCAGAGTCCATCGCAAGCTGAGATTACTGACTGTGAAACACTTTTCTTCCTCTGCCCCCTTGAAAGGCATGTTCAGAGTTATGCAAATGCTTTAAAATGTCTGGCCCGCAAAAAGGCTGTGCTGTTGAATGGAATAAGGAAAAAAGGAGGAGTGAGGAAAATATATATACATTCTAATCTTGTACTTGTAGGGATGGGGAAAAGGGGAGGAAATCCAGTAGCTTGGGGAAACCAAAAGCCTGGTCCAAACAAATGAAACTGCCAACCAGATAAGCTGCTGACCTGCACTTAAGTATCCTGCATTGAGTGATGGGCACATCTTACCTACTGTTAACTGAGGCTTGAGTGTGTGGAGAACTACTGGCCCAGTGTTTTTTGTTTTGTTTTGCTTTTGTTTTCCTGGTATTGCAGAGGACCAGCATTTTAAGACCCTTATATTAAAAGAACATTACGTATTTTCTACAGTGATAGTGGTCCTAAATATTACAGCTCCCAATAGCACTTCTGGAATATTTTGGACTAGCTAAGTAGAAAATACCATCTTTCTTTTTAGTAAGGGGATGGAAATCTGACCTCAGTTGGGGCCCATCTCTGCATTGTCATTTGGGTTTGCTTCCTGGTACTAGCTGTGATATTTGTATTTATGTTCCATTAATTAGGAATCTTTCTGAGTCTGGTTGCACTGTGTTTTGAGGATGGGAGGACAGTGGGGGTAGAGCAGTGGCTTTAAGGGTAATAAACAACTTGCCTTGACTGCAGGGAGGGCACAACAGAATTGAAGTGGCTAAGTTTGGACTCCTAATGGAAACGGGGCATGTCAATCCACCACTGCACCTCACAGAAATATTTCCATAAATGGAAGTTGGCAGTCTAGGGAGAGGGGGACAGGGAAAGAGAGACACACAAAGTGACATGGGAAAAAATAGTATTACTAAATTATTGTGCATACACGGAGGCAGCTCTGCCAGTGTTGGATTTTTCTCAAAATGTTGCAATATCAGTTTCATGAACACTTTGTGAGATAAATCATCAGCATTTACAACAAGGAATCTATGGAAAAAGCACGTTCTAGTTTGTCATTTGGAGAGATTAAATATTTCTGCTTTCTGGAAAGAGTTATTTTGTATTTTGTTTTCTATTAAAAGCATTTAGTTTAAAAAAAAAAAAATGGTTTGGTCCCTTTCTGGGAAACTTGTTCTGACTTGCATGGGAAGGAGAGGGCAAAAGCATGCTTCTCCAGAGCCTGCTTGGCACTTGGAGGCTGAATCTGGTGGTCTTGCTCACTTGGTGTGTTCTGTTTTGCTATGCCCCTAATTGCTTTCCACAGAGGTGACTTGGCAGGTCATGGAGTAAGGTATTGGCACAGCTTTGTAGGTCAGCTGAAATGCACATGGAGGATCTGGTAGCCTGTGAGATTGACGCTGTGCACCAAAGTCTTGTTCTGTAGCACTATGTGACATTTACTCTGCAATTTGACGGTCTGAAATGCCTCTTTCGAGCAAAAGCACAATCCTAGTGTTTTCTAGGTAGGTTGTCGATATTAAGTGATAATTCCCTTCAGTTTCCCTCAGACCTTCTGGACTCTTATGAGAGGATTCTCTTGAGAACATCAAAACAATCTAAGAGTTTAGATGACAGCTCACAATTGCCTTTTCTTTTTTTCTTTCTTTCTACTTCGGTTGATAAATAACCAAAACCTTCTATCAGAAAAGTGTTTGACCTTTCTCAGATTAGTAACAGTGTGTGCTGTGGCTCAGGTCTGCGAGTACCAGAATCCCCTCTGTACGCTTGGAGTTGAGTGGCACTGCTAATCTTCTGACGGCTGGTTATCAAAAGTGTGAAGCAGCTTAACAATCCCAGACCAGGATCAGGCATTTTAAAAAAAAAAA